>JAVYIG010006272.1:110000-120853 GCA_035222895.1 Strongylocentrotus droebachiensis | reverse complement strand
GAGGGGGGGATGTGGTTCCATTGTACGACAGCGGTGACACGACATTTGCTCCCTGCGACAATTGCTCCGGGCTTTATTTCGTCTAAGATGTAGGGTTAGGCAGGGGCGTACGCAGGGGGAGGGTTTTGGGGGGTTCAAACCCCCCCCCCCTTTGGTATTTTTATATATGTAAACCCCCCTAAAAAAACCTAAACCCCCCCCCCCCCTTTGGTTTTTTTTATTTTTTTATATTTTTTTTATTATTATTAAAACAAAAACAAAAAAAAAACAAATTATACCCACGGCTAACCTAAATAAGGTGACCTTACCACCCCCCCCCCCCCAACGAAGAAAAATGTCAAATTTGAAATTCGAAAAAAAAAAAAAAAAGTGTCCCGCTTACCCCCCCCCCCCCCCCCCCCCCCCCCCCCCCCCCCCCCCCCCCCCCCCCCACTGAGCGACTTTTCGGCCGGCGCGATTTTCAAATTTTCGGGAGCAAAATATTTTAAAACCCTCCCTTGAAAAAATCCTGCGTACGCCCTTGGGGTTAGGGTTAGGGTTTCAATAGGGTTTTATGTTAGGTCACAGGGTTAGGTTTAGGGGTAGGGTATAGTGTTGAATCCAGGGTTGTAGTTAGCCATTTCGATTAGTGTATGAAATTTAGAGCGGAGCAATTGTCGCCGGAGCAAATGTCATGGAATCACGACAGCTCCTAAATTGCTCTTTAAGTTTCATCCTCCTACTTCATTCTCCTTCACATTGTTCTGTTTTTAATACAAATTAAATTACATCACTTAATTCAGTACTGCCCATAATGAAGATGTCACGATTCTGTGACATAGTGCCAAGTTTAAACTTATATATTCTGAATCATGCCCTAAATATATAACATTCGTTGAAATTTCGCCAATGAGCTGCGGCGATGACGATGCTGATATTGGAAACCTACCTCAAATCCAACTAAAGTGACCATATAATTTGCTACGTTATGATCATGCCAACTGCTAACTGGTGTCTTGCGAATGAATCCCAAATGTACTTGCCACATTACCCAAGTCTTATAAATACGTTATTGAGGGGAGTCGCTAAAGACAACCCCCCCCCCCCCCAAGTGTCTATCGGCAAATGCATAATAATCTACGGCAAGTGTGATATCTTTTAAAACTATATCGGAAATTCTTCTACTCCCTTTTGCCTTTTGTAACCATTGTAAGACTTTCCTTATTGGAAAATTTATGACAAACTTTTCGGAAAATCTATTCTCCTTTTAATTGCTGGATAAGATCATTATAATCACCAATCACCTGCTATTTCTGTACTTTGCCTTCCCCTTGGCATCGGACAGATTTTTAAATTGAACAGATTCGTCACTGAGAAAGAAAAAAATATGGTTCGATGCCTTCATTGAACCCTTCATCACCTTTTACTTTTTTGTCAGAATGGTGTTAAAGGTACTTTGTCCCATTTGCAGGCCAAAAAAATGAAAAGGTTAAATTTCAATGCATTTGAAAGATAATACAAATTTAGAACTCCCCTTAAAAAGGGGGCTTAAAAATGTCTTTAAGTGGGAACATAATGACCATTAGTTGTCAAATCGACTTAGGAGCTATAGAGCCAATAAGAAATAGTCTTGATTTTCAGACCATTGTACCGCATGGTCGTACGTTTTATGCTAAGCAAAGATTCAATCAGTTTAATTTTGGCCATTACAAGAAGTGGGTTATTGATGTAGACAAATGTTATTACCCAAGAAGAAAAAAAAGCCAGTCAGTCACTCAATAATGTCTGACAGTGAAGTCTAGCAAGTAAACGGGTTTCCCGGCTTGCATAATTCGAATATTAGGACACTGCTAACGTTTAAATTTCACAGATAGGACATGCATGACATATTCATAATTCCTGCAAAGTTCTACAGAATTTGAGGTTGGCTGCAAAAGGGACATAGTATCTTTAAAGGGCGAGAAAGGGGACAGCCCCATCCCTCACAGACACACGATCATGTCCGGAAATAGTTGACAACCTTTCTTTTTTCTTATGCTTGTCTCCCGACCCCGACCCCGCCCCCCCTCTCTCTCTCTCTCTCTCTCTCTCTCTCCTCTCTCTCTTTCTCCCTCTCCCTCTCTGTCTCGCTTTCCAAAAACTGTTGAGATATGTGCCCCGCCCCTAAGAAAATAAACACTGGTGCCGCCCCCTGTGTGCTGGCATCTGTCGTATACTATATATCACAATGATCTGTGATTACCTCATGTTACATGCACATCATACCCCTTGACGTCCATTCCACGTCATAAGACTCATGATCTCGTATTTAACATCGACTGACAGAGAACAAGTCTTTCAATCCTTGGACTGGAAAAAAAATCCTTCAACAGTATCTTTGTTTTCACTGAGTGGTGAAGTTTTAAAGAGACAATTAAAAGTTCCCCTTTACCCTCCACTGACTGATTTCATCATTGCATTTTAAAATCAAATCATTTCACGAATTTCATTGTATTCCTGTGAAAGTCCTTGAAATGTCCTGTATCGCGCAACATACAAAGAGAATCTGTCAATTTTTGAGTAGGCCTAGTCAAAATATATATATATATTTTTTTTTAAGTTTTGAAAAGAAAAAAGTCTCCCTTTTGTCTAAGAATATCAATCATGCCGCCCCCCCCCCCCCCCCCCCATCGAAAGGAAGGCAAAATAGAAGACAAAAAGAGGATAAGGTGAGGGAGAGCAAGGGGAAAAGGGGCAAGAAAAGAAGACGATGGATGGACCCCTCCCCTATAATACCAGCGGCATTGTAAATTCGTATTTCAACTGTTATTTTTAGTAAAACCCGCCCCCGTCTCCGATAGCAGAGCCATCTCAAAGGCTAAACACAATCATGCTACGCAGCTGCCAACTTGTGGGATCACGAAAAAACACTTGTAATCAATTTCTTTTAAAGGCCTTGTGCTTAATAATCCAAAATAAGATATTGCTTTTCTTTTTCCTGTAATTTGCAGAAAAAAATCGTATATCTTTCCAGAGATGTTATCAGAATATTACATTAAATTTTAAAATAAGTGATTACGAAAACTTTTAAATTCAACCGTCGTCTGTCTTTCGTTCATTCCAGCTTTCAGACATTATAGGGTAATAGAATACATGGACATTCAAATAGGCCTAAGATATTGGTACATTATGTACTTTAAATAGTTGCAATCTATGCCAACTACATAGTACATTTCCAGGCAAACTTTTATACAAAATATTGTTTGCACTTTGCAAAGAGATCGTAATATTACCCTCACGGAAATCGGTACAGGTACAAAATAGAAAAGGGGAATATATCAGATCATGTATCAATCTTACTGTGAAATGTAATAACCACACGATCTGCCAATTACCGCAATAGCAGATCGGATTTGGGGGCTTTAAAATCAGCAACTTTTCCTGAATGTTGTTTTAAAAGTGCTGCTCACACTATTTATTTCTTTTTTAGATAAGAAAAGGTGTCATTTTGGGACAAGAGTATCATCACTTTTACTAGTTTCTTTAACAACGTTACGTAAGCCTTACTTTCGTACTGATTTTGGTGACGTTTTGGTTATGAAGTCAGCATTGAGTGATGAGCGTGAGGAGTCACTTCTTGAGAATTGGGATACAAATTCTATCAAAAAGGTCAGTTATTCTGTTTATTGTGTTTAACGTTCATGACCGTTTTGATTTATCTGTCTATTTTGTCACAACCATTATTGATCATTGAATGTATAAATGTTTTGTTATGATTTTGTTTTTAATTTACACATTTCTCCATTGAAGGCATTGATGTTATGTATTCATCGGTTTGAGATGTTTTAGTAAGTGTAATGATTTGGGGATACTAGAAGGCTTTGACTGCCATATGACCATGCAGACGACCGAAATCCAGAGTATTCTTATAGAGCTCCTTAGGCATCACCTCCAATTTTCCTGGAAATTTGCAGAGATTTACACGATTTACAATAATTCCACACACTTTCCTATCCTTGCCTGTAAGTCCAAGAATATAAGCATGGTAAGGTGACAAAGACAGAGGGAGAGAAAGAGTGGAAATAGAGATACAGATAGAGAGAGAGAGAGAGAGAGAGAGAGAAGAGAGAGAGAGAGAGAGAGAAAAAGAGAGAGAGAGAGAGAGAGAGAGAGAGAGAGGGAAATAGAGGGGAGAGACAGAGAGAGAGAGAGAGAGAGAGAGAGGGGGGGAGAGAGAGAGAGAGAGAGAGAGAGAGAGAGAGAGAGAGAGAGGACAAAATAATTAAAACAGATGAAAAATTAAGTCTTCATGGTCATCGGTCGCCATTTTGATTGTGGTCCCAAAGATTGTCATGTTAATCAAACTCCCCTGCGTCATACAATAATTGAGACAGGTCCTACGTGTTCTCTGTTGACGAGAGAGTTCTCTGTCTGTATTCTCAAGTTAATCAAAATGTAGGTTTTTTAAGCTGATAGTATACTTCTTAAAGTTTCTATCTAACACTATACTTCTAGACTTTTCTTGGTAATGATAATTTCTCATTGAATAACTTCAAAGAGAATATAGGTTTATTTCTTATAACTTGATCTTTAGCTAACGCAATTACCAAACATAATGCACGACCCTTGGAACTTTCTTTTTATTCAGATTATCATTACCATATAGCATTGTTGTTTGAGTTTGTGTCTTATCATTTAGATGTTGAAAAATACTATTCAAATATCGGATTTGATTTAATTTAATACTATATACCTAGCATTGTAAGAAAACCTATTCACCTGGGCCCTGTCTTATAAAGAGTTGATATCTTAACTTATTTGCGATTGATATCAATCGCAACTATGTACATGAGAGATAGTAGACTGCAAACTTGCGATTGATTGGAGGACTTGCGATCGATTTGGTTTTGTTTGATTGGGTTTTAAGGTAATTCAGTCATATTTGACTATTTGTGCCTAAAATCATCCCTCGCCACCTTCAACTCGCCGTGCGTAATGACGAAGAACTCAACAAGCAACTCTTTTTAAGGCGGGGCCCTGCATGATCGCGAGAATCAACCTTGTTTAAAGAAGTCAGCACCGAGCACGGATTGAACCTGAATCTCGTGTATAGCATTTGACAATAAACTACATTATACCCCAGTAGAAAATGAACAGTGCATAACCAACTCATCCTAGAGTCTTTAATATTGGTAACCATGGTAACACATCCATTCACATTCCTATGACTATTCGCAGACCAGGAAAGTACACAGAGATTACGTTACATTCTATCTTGATCATCTAAAGATTAGAGTTTATTTAAGGAATCTTTTTCTGTCATATTCTCCATCATTGCGATGGAAAAATGGAAAGGGAGACAGAAATGGATAGGGGGTTTACACTCTTCCTCAAAATACAGTTCACTAACTATACACATGCCCGTGCCTAGCCTGTTACTTTCTGTCAATCTTTTGTGGTGTATACTATCTAAGCTCTCTCCCCCTCTCTCTCTCTCTCTCTCTCTCTCTCTCTCTCTCTCTCTCTCTCTCTCGCTCCCCCCTTTTTTCTTCTTATAAAACATAATGTTAACAAAACTGGTTTTAGCACTTTATCTCAATATATTGATTATGATTGCTGCTTTAAGTTATATACTAACAATGATTTTCGTTTTATATTTGTTCATTCATTTATTTCTTACTTATTTTGGTATTATTATTTATCACTTGATTCACTTATCCATAATGTCTACATTTTATTCATCTATTTATTTCATGCTATTTATTGGATTCCATATAATATATATATAAATTCATTAAAATCTATTTATTCATTCATACATTAATTTCTATATCTATTCATTTATATGTTGATTTATTCAGTTATTTATTGAACGATCTATAACCGTTTCAAATTGGAAGTGAAGCCTATAATAATGTTTCAAGAAGTCATGAACATTTTCTTTTTTACTTTTATTTGCAAAGCTTGTTATTTTGTATAAAAACAGAGGATGGATTAGTGTAGCTTTAAAATGCTTCTAAATATACTTTCAATAGTCATGCGTGACCTTTATTTATTTCATGCTTTGAATTTTGGAAAAGAGCCCAATAAGAATGCAGTATGTGTCTTACGTCATTATGACGTGCGTCACATTCGATCACATGATCTTTTCCCGTTGTTGAATGTTAGAGATTTTCTAAAAGTCAAAGGAGCACATGATTTATATGTTCATATAATTATTTACGAACTTTTATCAGCACTGCCTTGTGCTCCGTAATGCTCGAATACAATTCTTGGCTTTGTATCGTTTTTGAGAATGTAGAAAAAGCTGAACAACAAGACAAACTTAAATCTCATTAAATAAAATTTAAAGTTAATTATTGCTTTGTCGATAATCTTTCTGACTTTTCCTAATGCTTCTCCAAATCATTGAACTAATTTGATTATCATGATCTACGTCAAACCAACCCCCAAAACAACAACACAACAACAAACAAAGAATGAAACAAAACTAAATTAGTATGATCAAATTAAATGGAGTTAAAACGTTAACTAGTGCGCTTCACAACTATGTTTGGATACAAGTATTATGGAGCCACACGTAGAAACATGATGGATATCAAACAATCGATAAAATATGAATGACCGAAAACTTGCCAAATATGAGTAACCATAATCAGAATACTCATGTAAGCATAAACATCTTCTTAACGACATAATTCTTATTGCGTTAATTAGATTTGGTCATTTTCCCCATTGCCAAAACTGCAGACTTTAAAGTTAATTGGACTACCGAAGATTGAGTTTTAATTTATGCATGTGAACGGTCAATATAATCCCCACGCGTTAACTATGTCTTTCGTCGGGTCAGTTTCGCTTCACTCTTCGGCCCCGAATATTACACCTCGTCGGCGAATTAATATTCAAGATAAGTAGAAGTTTCACGCCCGTGCAAAATCCCTTATGGAAACTCAGAACAAAAACAAAGAGAGAGACTTGATTTTATTTTGAGCTTTTTCAGGCAGTCACGTGTGCTCGGGACACTCATAATTTGAAGAATGAAAACTCTTAAGTCATTTGAAGCTCTCGTGCGTCATTACCTTGTAAAATGGTTGCCTTCATCAGCTTCTTCCCCTTCACTACTTACTGCAAACTTCCTGTCAGATAGCTCCGTTCCCTTTTTAAGGACACGTTTCCACTTTCGCCACTTTATTCCAGAGAGCTCTAACATTACGCGCGCCCGATTTGCGACCGTCATGACAAAATATGTGCATGATATTCCCCATGCCTAGATAAAATGATATGGAAGTGGGAATGATTGTTTATAGGTATAGATCATGCCAAACTGTTTCACCCCGGTCTGTTTGCACTTCTAGCATTTAAATGACAGATATATATTTTTTTTTCTTTAATTTTAAATAACCGCTTCAGTTACGTGGTCATGTGGCTCTAGGAAAGTTTGGAAAATGTGCCGGATATAAGTAATACAAGATACTCTAAGAGCCATACTAAGTCAAAGTCTTACTTGTATGTTGTCCATGCAAACGTCCCCCGCTCTCAGTATCCCCCTTTGCCAAACTTGCTCGCTTTACCTCAGACCTATATGAGCTTAGCAACTACCGGACGAACCCCCTTTTTAGAAAAGACCTCCCCGCAGTCGGCAGGCCTCTGTAAGGACGGATCAGCAGACGACAAGATATGCCCGGGAAGTTCGTCCAAAGATTTCAATTCTGTTCACCATGACCTGGTGTTAAGCCATATTATTATTAGGTAACGGCCTGAGTTGAGTGGAAAGCTTGGATTGCGCATGGCCCTTCAAGGTTTAAAGTAACCATATTAAGAAAACCATAACAAGACGATTCTCGTGATCAGCTGACTGGATTACAGGTGATTTTTGAGATTAATAAAGGATAAGATTCGGATACCACTATCATGCCGAGAAGGGAAGATACCATAGATCTGGTAAGTACTAATATAATCCTTGTTAAAATAATGTAAACAAATATTTTGTTAATCTTGTAAGTTCTATATCATCGCCTTTCGTCCGTAGTTCCTCAATCATTAAGATGAGCGATGGTGCTATCAGAGGAAAACAATATTTTTATATTTGTTATCTGAAATATTGACAAAATTATTAGGTTGATCATTAAGGCACATGGATGATGCCTTGGTCGGACTGCATAGTATATATCTCATTATTCTCATTTAGGTTGTATTTGATGATGTAATGTATATTTTGCATAGTGTTCTATCGTAAAATGTGTGTTGGCAAAAGAATAATAAATTTAAAAATACATGTAAGAAAATAAACATGAAAACAATAATAACATCCAATAATGATTAATAATGTTTTAGTAAGTATTATAAATAACATTAATGGGATCAACAATCACGTCTGATTTATTACATTGTCTACTAGTCCGGCAGCCAAATCCAGATTATTGGCCTAACCTTGTTTTAGGGTCTATAGGTGTGTGAAGGAATTTCAGTTCTTACTGCGTTCCCTTGTCGTTGTGATATCTATTTGGAATAACAGGCTATTAAAGCCTCCGTGATGTGTAACACGTTTAATTGAAAGCGGCGTTAATGACCTATCCTCAATAAGGCGCTTCCGATGTACACCCTCCCGCTTTGCATATTAGGGGAAAACAATCATAAACACCTTTTTTATAGTTCTTTTGTGTTGAGTTTACTCTAAAGTTCATATTTGTATCAAGAGAAATTCAACAGAATTATTCTTATTGCTTGATAATAATTGCTGAAATGTTTCCAAATTTTCTGGGAATTTAGTGCCTTGGGGGAAGCATCCCACACACTCCCTATCGGAGCCCAGGAGGGTATATCGAACTGGGGTCACAACACATAAATTAAGAACCTTTTATGACAAAAGTGTGTCCGAGAAAAAGAATCATATAGTGACACTTCATTAATTTTGGTAAGGATTCTATTTTCTTTTAAATCTCTGCGCCCTCGGTTTAAGAACCCTGGATCTACCACTGATATATTTCGCCCCTCCATCCACCCCCCCCCCCCCCCAATCAATTTCTGGATAAAACTCGGTACGGACTATACCTAAATGAACATAAGCCGTGATATCATTATGTTTCTTATCGGCTCCGAAAACGATAATGATCCTACATCTCCTATTGATCCCCCGATGTCGCGAATCTTTCCACATCGTTGTTAAAATTCTATCTATATCTTCTCCTTCAGCCATTTATACTCCTGACGTACTTCCGGTCTCCCCTACTCCTTTCAAATTGAGATTTCCGACGTATTAGACGCAACAGGGCATAACCTGATAGCTTTGTCCCAATTGGCTGTCTGCTCGCATAGGATGATGGGAAGGGCTTTGCTTTAAAGGTATAGCATCAGACATGTAGCATCAGACATTAATCTAATTGACCTTTACCAATAGAGTTCACTTTAAAATGAAAAACAGAAAGCCACATTGCAGAAGCAGATATTGCAGTCATTGAAGACCGATCGTGTGTTTTACTGAAAATCGGGGTATATTAAAATCAAAGATGACTGTCTTGTGTCGTCTTCTTTTGTTGCCTTGAATGGAAGTTGGAGGCCTAAATATGGTTCTGCAAATTGACTTCATTATTAGGTGTATGTCCCCTTTAACAATTTCATATAAAAGTGGGCTAAGGAGTTAGAAAAATCCCTTAACTACTGGGATATCACATACAGATATTGAACAGTTGAATATAGGAAAGATTGTGTTCAAACTTGAAATTATAGTTTGACGGTAGAATATTCTGATGTAATATGTAATGTTATATAATTATCTATATATAATATATATGTATATAATCATATATTTATGATATATGATATTATAATACTGTGCTAATTGATACTCTCGGTCACTGGAAATTCAGGAATTGTTAATCTTTCGGAAGTGAATACATTTCTTCAAAGAAATATCTCGCATGATAATCATTTACATAAATTTCATCTTCACTAAAGGGCGGTAAAAATGGGAAAAACCTCAGAAAACATTGCTGCATCTGATAAGAAACAGAAATAAACATGATGACCCACTCCCTGTAGATCTAAACGCCTAAAAAAGAAACAACGCCTACGTCACTCAACAAAAAAGGGGAAATCCCCTTTTATGCTATAACGTCATGACACGGTTAGGAGTGAATTATGGGAAGGCGACAAACGTGGCAGGAAGATCAGATAATACATTGATGAATAGTTTCCTTGAAGAGATGTTTTGTTGTTTTAGTTGTTTGATTGTTTGTGTGCTCTGTGTTTTGTTGTAGGAGATAATGTTGATAGATATTACGGTGCCTCACTGTTGCGTATATCATCGTAATTAATAAGTTGCTACAACTTATTACTATTTTAGTTGCTATAGTAACTGATACTACTACTGTAGAGAGGTTTGCTACTTTCTTTGAACAGAAGGTAGAGAAGATTAGAGCAAGTCTTATGACAGGTAATGTAGGAGTTACGGACACCTGTAATGATGATGGGATGATCACGGATGCCTCTGTTCCTATCACCGAACTGTCATATTTCGACACTGTGACTCTTGAGACGGTCTGCAAATTAATACGTTCTTCACCAAATAAGACATGCTCGCTAGATGCACTACCAACGTGGCTTTTGAAAGAGAACATTAACACTTTTCTTCCATATATTGCATCAATTGTACACACATCATTGAGTAGCGGTGTCTTCCCCTCAGCACTGAAGGAAGCTGTGGTAGTTCCACTGATCAAGAAGAGCAATCTTGATAGGGAAGATCTGAAGAACTACAGGCCTGTCTCAAACGTCCCTTTTCTATCAAAAATCATTGAAAAGGCTGCATTGTCTCAACTCTCGGACCACAATCATGGACGAACATGATTTGAACGTTGAGAACCAGTCAGCTTACCGCCGTTGGCACAGTACAGAGA
>JAVYIG010006272.1:0-107500 GCA_035222895.1 Strongylocentrotus droebachiensis | reverse complement strand
AATGTAGTGCCCTTGATGTTCATATTTTGTCACTCTTTGGTTTTGGAATTTTCCAGAAAAGGATTACTGTTGGATTCATCATTGCTTACTTACAGGTTTAATTTTCTAGAATATTATTTTCATTGTTTATGAAAGAGTTTCATCAGGATGGTGGTAATAGTGGTTTAAAAGTTCTTGGAAAAATGATACCTGTACCAGATTCGATTTGATACAAGATCTGTCAAACTATTTTCATTTTCCCCCATTGTTTATATACCTTGTACAATAATTTAATGACACATTATCCAGTGATTTGTATGTTTTTCTGATGAGGGAAATTCAAGAAATTTAACTGAAATAGGAAAAAGCTGTAAATGATACCGACTTCCTCGTTTCTAATTAGTCTCATCTTGAATTGCCCTATAACTGTGAATGATGAATCATAATTTCACTGAAAGCCAGCCCCAACAGCATTGGACAAACATACTACATCCTGTTTTTCTGCTCACTCGAAAAACTCTCTGAGAAAAAGTTATGTCTCGTATTGTCTGCCATCAGCTCTACCTGTTCATCTTCGTTCAATGTAGATAATATATATAAACGCATACATATAGGGTAGGTGTGGGGAATTGGAGAGCCTTAAGCTCATTTGCATAATTCACTTCTGAACATGAAAAATGTTACACATACAGAAAGTTTTGTATTCTCTTCAGTAACTTCTTCTCTTTATTTGGTAACAAAATTGTGGTCATGATGTAACTGATTAATAAGATAACAATGATTAATGATGTCATCACCAAAAGTCTCTCATTACCTACATGTGTAGGTAATAAGGGACAGTTACAAAATAATCAAGACATTTTAAATACAATTTGAAAGGAACAAACGACAAGTTTCGCATTTTCCAACGATGAATAGTCAGGATCAGATTGTTTCATTATGTTACACTCTTCAGCTCATTTTCTGTATTAAAGTAATTACTCGCCCTGGACAACTCACATTGAGGAGAATGGACGTTAATCATGTTAATTCGATCGAATGAATTTAATTGATTACTTGCCAAGTTCCTGATTTGCTGTTATCAATTCACTTACAAACATATTTCTAGACCGTGATAGTTTGACTGAAATGAAAAGAAATAGACACGAGTGTGTGTAGGTACATGGGTGTTATCAAACTCTAATAGTGCTCTGAAGTGAAATGAATATTCCACGAGCTAAGTGTTATAGACATACCTCATTCACAAATAACTGTTGCATTTTTACGACTCATATAATCTTGGCATTTTAATCTCTAGATACAAAATTGTTGTTCCGCCCCCCCCCCCCCCCAACAAAAACGTAAATAAGCCATATTTTGTTAAATTTCGTTAAATGCAATGTTTTTCTGCAGTTTTTGGTTTACTAAAAGTAGTTTGTTTGTTTGTTTGTTTGTTTGTTTGTTTATTTGTGATCGTTTGTATGTGTGTACGTTTTTTGCTCTGTTGTTGGTGTGGGGGAAGAGGGGGGGGGGGTCTGTTAGCCTGTGTTACTTATGTCTTATTGTTTAAGTAGCAGGATATGTAACTATAAACAAGAAAGACCATACATCACCTGTATTTTATTACAAAATACAATTGGGGAATACAGTTAGCTAGGTCATCTGCACAGTAATTGCTTTTAATTAGGTTACAGTGAAATCTAAGCTTAATTGTGATTATTATGCTCATTATTTAAGGATTCAAAATGACTAACTCATCGACCTTTTAATGTTTAAATAACATTCAGTAGTATCATTGTCTAACTATACAATAGCATGAAACAATTAACAATGATATAAATCCCATTGTGCCCATTGTCTGAAACGTCTGTGTGACGTCACAATAGAGTCATCATTACATCATATCCTTTGGCAAATACATTTTGAGCTGTATAATCCTCTGAATAATTAAGGGTGGATTATGTTAATGACGACAGTCTGTTGTAAGAAAGTGCAAGAAAAAGGATTATAATAAACAAAATCAGATGCATTTATTCATTGAATGCTTTACGATGTAACTATAATAAATTATTGTTAGACGTAGTGTTTTTTTTAATATTTTAAGTGTGTAACACTTACTGATTGTGTTAGAGTGTCCAGATGTTTGTGATTAACACTTGGAAGAAACAAAGCCTGTCCGGATTAAGTTGTTGTAACTAAATTGTGCATAATGAACAACTAATAATCAATTACATCAAGGAATTCTTTAATTTTGTTCATTTCGTCTCATAAATATAATTCTGACTACATTGAAATGACTTGTTTGGCGCAACTATAGCCCCCGAAAATAGATGCATGGATAATTATAAAAGGCGAAGTTCTGTCTAAAGAAGGGGAAATTCTGAATTAACATGAATTGCAGAAATTGTGTTGGTCTATTTTAATCCATACCTCCACGATGTAACTATTTCACAAGCATGAAGTTGACATTAGAATTATTTGAAATACATGTACTATAAGAATAACAAATTGATAACCGAATCGCGTTATGAAACTGGTCCTCACTACAGTTGAGACAAATTGCATTCAAAAAGTGTACACGGTCGTCATCTGATTACTGAAGAAAAAATAGTAAATAATTTGGGATGTTTCAATTGAGCAAATACTCCATATATCACCATGGTTACTTAATAATAGGCCTATGTATTGACCTATTTATGTACTAGAGATTGCAATTTTGGTTTATATGTCATAATAATGGTTATTTTGAACTCACTTGGCAGCATCCACAAAACTTCCGTTTTTCAGTCCATATTTAAGACCGGTGTGCCTCAAAATAGATGCATTCTGGATCCACTCCGATCACCCGCTAATAGTTTAATTATTTTTGTATTGACATTTTGGCAGTCATGGTATCTATGGAGTCTGAGCTGATCGGACGCAACTGAATTATCACATTCTGTATAAGGATTTCCTCGAATTGGCAACGAAAAGTGAATCGGATGATGCAAGATGTAAAGACAAATTTCCGTTGCTCTTTACTAGAAATATTACGTTTTTAAAATGAAATTAACAAATACAGCTGAAATTAGAAGGTATATAGAACTATTCATAGCAACAATCAGAGTTTATAAAGACGTTAATATTTTGGTAACCTTGTTCGTCACCGCCCCCTTTCATATTATATTTAGCATTATTATATTTGCAACCAAATTTGCAACCATGTAGTTGTTTCTGGCATCATGCGGGGAGGGGTGGTCTTACAATAAATTTTCAAATTAAATACGAATTCTGATAGGCCATGGATTTTGAATATCTTATTATATGTCTATACTTCCTTTCCCCGCTCCCTTCCCCGCATTTTGCATCCATTATGGGCACACCCCCTCCCGTGCCCATCTATCAGCGCCAATGTTCTGTCATTCCATGATCCTATTGACGGGAATAGGTTTTCAGTCTTGGAGTCCGTTTGGAAATACTGATGGCGCTGTTTCACATTGCGAGCAAAGATATAGCGAGCACGAGTGACTGTTTAGGCATTAATGTTGATTAGTTTTGTGAAATACAGTTTTTAAAAATTTCAACTAAATAAAATTCATTTCTTGTTATGTTTCATAACCAAAGGATATAGAAAGAACTTATATCATGATGACCATATACTTTTGTCACACCAAGAGTGTGGCTTCCGTTGGTCATTCAAACAAAGAATGGATGAGATGTTCGGTTCTCAACTGGCATTAAGTGAATAGTGGTCTAGCGCCCTCTGGTATGCATGCCTCAGAAGTAAAAGAAAAATTAAGCTGCAATTATTCAGATTTCAGATTTACTACTTTCATTGGACCAGCCATATTATTCTACTTTATTGCAAATTAGCAATCTTAGTCGACTGCGAGATGTTAATTTCTTTTTAGCGTGATTGCTAT
This sequence comes from Strongylocentrotus droebachiensis, assembly GCA_035222895.1. NCBI lineage: Eukaryota > Metazoa > Echinodermata > Echinoidea > Camarodonta > Strongylocentrotidae > Strongylocentrotus > Strongylocentrotus droebachiensis. Next base: position 103,640 of record JAVYIG010006272.1, on the reverse strand, counting down.
AATATTTAACCTATTCGACTACACGTCTTTTTCCACCTGGTACTATAACACTCGTTTTTTCCCCTTTTCTTCTCCTCCCCTTTCTCATGCTAATTATTCTTCTTTTCCTTCTTACATAAAACAACCTTTCTCCTTTTCTTCTTCTTGCTTCTCCTCCTCCTCTTCTTCTTTTCCTCTTCTTTCCCCCTTTTCCCTTCTTCTAATTCTTCTCCTCCTTCTTCTTCTCCAGGTTTTTTTTTTAATACTCCCCTCTTCCTCTTCCTCATTCTCCTTCTCCTCCCATTCCTTCTTGTATTTTTACCTTCTTCGTCTTTTTACCCCCCTTTTTTCGAAGAAAATGGAGACATCATATTGAGAAGGAAACTCCAAAATATCACATGCGCGTATTGCTCTATACGTCCGTCTGTGTTACAAGGTAAAAACTAAATAGATACCACGACGTAACCTCGGCAATATACATGTACCATACTATCCAGGGACTTCCTGTGGGATGCACCATGTATATTTACGAAATATCATGAGATCATTGTTACACAACGTTAATAAATTTAACAGTGAATTTCTTTATACTCTCTCGTTTATTCTAAATTAAGTATAATATAATGCTTTCGGATCCTTATTTGTTTCTGAATAATAACTACAGTATTATATTTGTGTTTGGTATACCCCCCAATCCCTTATCCGCGTAGCCTCACCGTGTCCCTCCTAATCGACTTCAGGGACCATCATCCATGCAACTATACCACCTAATGTGACTTTATTAATCATCATCCAGACGATCTCTTTGTCTTCTTTTCTTCTCTTCGCGTTCTGGTATCGAGTCTTCTAAATCTATATCCAATATCCTCCAGAATTAATTATATTCTCTTCATCCATTAAAATATATGAATATGGTTTTTAATTAGAGGTGGAGACAAGGTTTTCGGGTGGGGGGAGGGGGGGGGGCTTTTGATTTGAAGTCTGCTTAAGTTGACGATCCCTGAGAGGTATGGGATAGTGACGCAATGTCTTCAACTCGAGCCTCCCATCTCCTGCATTCTCCATCCGCCATTCCCTCATTTCGATAATCCTCTGTCTCTTGATAAATCACAGAAATATTGAATCCCTCTCTCAAAGATTATCCAAATCTTGTAATTACGTAGGATTATAATCCATATTAATTTTGCCAACAGACGCTGTGCTAGCCGGGGGTGGTAGTGGGGGGGGGGGGGGGGGATCATCCCCCCAATACTTTGAGAACATGCTTGTCAGATATTTAAGACACACAAACGCTAAACAAAATTGTGATTACCATTTCTTTCTTTTTCCACTCGTGCCCCTCCTTTACAAAAACCCTGACGCCGCCCCTATGTGCAGACATTAATATGCTTGCAGACGACGTCTTTGATCCGATTATACCACAGCATCACATAGTCGGGCACATAATTATTAGGCCTAGACATAATTATTCTGAACTCTCCATGAACCTTGCCTTAATTGTTGAAAATCTATGAAGTAGAACCCCATGCGTCGCACACGAAGTCAACGCCGTACCCATTCAGATCATATAGAAGTACACTGTTCCCTGTAAATGATGGAATATCTTTTTGTCTGACTTCTTGGTGTGAAATGATTGTAACATTATGCTTTATCCTTGGTAGATAATGTTTTTATCTTTTCATAACTATATTTATCACTCTGCATAGAGATTGATCATTAAAGATCTGGGAAGATATTCATGTAATTTTCATCAGAGCATAATTATATTTGCTTTGTATCAGTTGTTGAACAGTGGCAATTGAGCGTTAATAAATATTGTCAAGTCATTTTAATGTCAAATTAGCGGTAGTCAAAATTTGACGATAACATTGTAAAGCTGTCACTGCCAAATTGAGGACGCCAGAAAGCATAAACAAATAACACTAATGAATAAACAAAGGTAATAATCCTTGAAACCTTCCGTGAAATCTGTTTTTGTATTTGTCTAAGCCATACAATGACGCACAAAAATATTGCTTGGAAGTGATGATACAATTCTAAATGCAGATACTTGTGTATTGCTCGGTTGTTCGAAACTTTGTTTCGCTATATGATTTTAATTTCCCGTCTATAAAATATCAGTCATTTCGAAAGGCACATAAAACATCTGACTGGATACTGTACTTGTATCATTATATCCTGATAAAAGATTGGTTTATCAGACTCATCAAAGTTTTTTTTTCAGGATATGAGAGATTAGGATACTACCAATTTTCACCTCAGTCGATACTAAACCAATCATTTGTGTCTTTGTTGCATGCTGGTTGTTTTTCCTCATCTATCTCGGCTTTATCTCATTATAATCCCCGCTGTGATATCCGCGCCATTCAAGCTATCCGTCCATGTGATTTCCATTCGTTTCTCAAGATCCCCCTTTCATGTTATTTCCTCATTCAACATATTTTTTCTTCTTAATCTCTTAGATGATCTCATGTATTTCCAAGATTAAATGAGATATAATCCCCTCTTATAGACAATTTAGGATTACCACAAACACTGCAGGGTGAGGGGTATATAGCCCCCCTGCGGAAGTAACAAAAACAAAGGAAAGGGATATACCACTACCAGGGCACCGTATTCGCAAATAAGTTGCGACTGATATAAGAGATAGGATACTGCAAACTTGCGATTAATTGGGATCAATCGCAACTCTTTGTACGACGGGGCCCAGGGTGAGGAAAAAAGAAAAATAGAATCGGAGAAAAGCTTGTCGGAATTAATTTAAATCCTTCCCCAATATCTTAGTTCGTTTAAAATGATTTTCACGTTTGGATTACTTGGATACCCCCCCCCCCCCCTTCTGAGAATATGGGGGATGTCGGTGAATTTTGTCTTTCTAAAATTCTAGCTCCACCTTTGTTTGAATAAATACATGCAGACTACAGGAAACTAATCACTTATAATTATTATACGGTCTTTACATTCTGAATATGAAAGTTATGAATTATACCCATACCAGACAGGGGAAATGGATGTATCGGGAAATAAATCATGAACATTATATCCTGCTATACATGCAGGTATACACGTGGTGATCACAAATAGAATGTCTTCGATAGAAACATTTGCATCATTTATCAAAACCTTTATCATCTTAGATATAAACATTGATGTACTATCATCGTTCATTATGTCTTGATAGGACGTGACTGAAAATAATAGCCCCCCCCCCCCTAATAGGGCCTAAACCTTATTTTTCGACCACACAAACAAACCCACACCCCCTCTTACCATGCTCTTACCTAATGATTGTGAAGTCTGCATTAACAATATGCAAAATTTGTATATTTCTCACAAATTCACTAGTCTGGTAGTGCTTGATTTATTTTTTAGTGTTAGAATCAAAATAATGCAGGATGGTAATTTTTTCATCTTGAAGAAATAGTGCATCACTAACTGTCTACGCTCAGTAGCCCAAATGGTAATGGTACTTCCCTGAATGGCTGAGGTCTTTTTTAAGATAAAATTTCACAAATTACGAATAGAATTAAGAATATCTTAATTTCCTTTGCTATATTATTTACCAATCGTACCCAATCATTGTACCCTCATAGTTAAAAACAAAATTAATCCAACATGAATTCCGCAGACAGTACCCGAATTACTTTGATGATTTATTACATGTAGAAGCTCCAAACAAGTTGTAAATTAGCTTCCATTTAAAACAGTATAATTCATGATATCAGGTTGTAGTATGTAGCCGGCAATGACAAACTCAAAGTGACAACTTGAGATCAAAGATCAAGATAATAACTAGTCAATGGGAGCTATCATATGACGTCTATTAAGATATGGCATACTGCCGGATATCATGCCAAGGATTCCATTCATGTCTTAGCCTATCAACACTTTTTCTCATGAGCCAAATTGGCAACACCTAGTAGGCTAGTTGCTGAATGAAAGGATAGAATCATTCATCTCGACTTCGATGTGGCTTAGATGAAAGAATGGGAATAATTATATAGCCCTGCTTCAAAACGTTTCTTAATTCCAAAACGGACATAATTCATTACGTAATTGAAGAATACATGCATGTATATCTGATGGCATTGACATGAGCTGAATTTTCCTGCCATACAATGGACTAAAATGTGACCTACCTTTAAAATATTACGTTGAACATTTTTTAGATAATGGATACATTTTGCGTATTTGAAGGAAAACTGCATTAAAAGGGAAATTTACGATGTTTTTTTCATTTGGGTAATTTTTATAAAGAGAGATTGGTGATTTAGATTTTTTTTCTTTTGTATTTGTTTAATTAAAACAATTATTGCACTTGAATTTCAGGCACACGTTAAAAGCATTTTAAAGAACAATTTTTATTATAATCGTATAACCACTTTCTTGTTTCATTACACGTTCTAAAATATCACTAAAAACTGAATAATTTCCCCTCAATTTATATACCTTCATTATGACTGTTACAAATCGATCGAAGTGAACTAGGTTTTACTGTTCGAAGGCAATAATTTCTGACCTTTCCCAATGATATTGAATTTCTTATGCCATGAATATTGTGCAAAGACTCAAACTATCGCATATACGTCTTTTTTTAAATCAACCCGTTAAAAACTCCAACAAAACCAATGTTATCAGTGGCGGATCAAGGATTCTCTGGCAGGGGGGGGGGGCACAAGTTCGAAAATTATGGGACAAGCAAGAAGAAGAAGAAGAAGAGAATGGGAAAATGAAGAAGGAGAAGAAGAATGAAAGGAAACATCGGAGAAGAAGAAGATGAAGGAAGGAGGAGGAGAAAAAGAATGAGAAGTAGAAGGAGAAGGAGAAGAAGAAGAAGAAGAAGGAGGAGGAGAAGAAGGAGGAAGAAGAAGAAGAAGAAGGAGGAGGAGAAGAAGGAGGAAGAAGAAGAAGAAGAAGAAGAGGAAGAAGAAGAAGAAGAAGAAGAAGAAGAAGAAGAAGAAGGAGAAGAAGAAATGAAATGTCATAATCCCATGCTCCTTTTTTTCCTTTTGTATAAATTCCCGTTTCTTTCTTTTTTCTTCTTTTTTGTGGGGGGGAGGGGGGGGGGCTAGGGGGCACTTGCCCAATCCCAATTACGTCCCTGAATCTACCTTTGGTTATTGATAGTGAAATACTGCTTAATTTCGATGTGACTACAATTTGACTTTAATTCGTCCATCAATAATATTATTCATGTGTTTTGAAAGACATCACCTGAGGCTAAGATTCAAATGCTTTGATTGCTGAGAGATCGATTCTAATGCCGCCATCCTCTTCATCCCGACCACTTCAGAAGTACCAATCTCCGTCATTGCCGTTACCATGGCAACGATGATGTAGGGGATCATACATTGGTGGGATTATTGATGGCGTACATGCTTGGAAAATCTGTGAGCTCTTGTGTTTACCTCAGCGGCTTGCATCAATATTACCTCGAATTGATGATATAATCCTTACCAAGCTGCCGTCGAAAACATAATGCCAAAAGTCTCTTACAAAATGCACTTCTTCATGCATGTAGAGGAACGAAAAATCACATTTTTAGGAGTCGTATAATGGATAACTTCGTTTTGGAATTGAATCCACTCCAGACTATAGAAATCATTTCAACTTAGATTCCACTCTAAAGAATAATTGGTTCAAATTGCTCTTTTGAGAGTGGATTTCACTTCTTCTTTTAAGATGTTGATCACTCCTTCAAGAGTAAATGTCCACTCCGTACAGTCTGAGATCTACAAAATCAAAGCTTATCTTAATTATGTGGATAGCTTATAACGAATTTCAATTCATAATTTTATATTGCAAACCAAGGCCAACCATACAATATGTGCACTGTACATCAATAAATTAGTATACGTGAATGCCTGAAATGTTATTTTCTTGTCGCTGTGTATGTAGGCAAGTGATTCTGTTAAAATTCTCTGTGACAGCTATTAAAATTTAAATTTAAATCACTTCAGAAAATACTTTATGATATTTATCTCTCTATTTTTCTTTTTTGGTGATACACAGAGCTCGAACTAAAAGAAAATTTGTTAATTAAAATCACAAAATTAATGAAATTGGCGGTGTCACTATAAATCGGAAACGCCCCCCTCCCCCATCCACACCATTATCCTCATCGTTTCATATAACATTACGTCATTAATATCCACACGTATAGCACTTCGAACTGTCAAAACGTTCAAAATAAAAAAGCAATAACCGAACTGTTTGATTTTCAGCTATATTGGTTTCTTTCCACCTGTTCCTCACAAACGATGGTGACAATTTTAATTTCACTTCTCGCTCCCGCCAATGTAATATAGGCCATATCATTAAAGACTTCGTGTGTTTTCCCCGATAGTTACTCAATTGGCGTATCGACAGGGGACATGAGGGGAACGCCCCCTCCCTCCTTCAAATGGCAACAAAGACAGACAAGAGAACAGAAGAGTGTCGGAAAGGGAGAGGAGAAAATGACCCTTACCTATATTCTCCCATTAATCGGGGACCTTGTTAACAGGCCATTCTAGTAAGACGGGTGCCACCGCCCCCCTCCCCCAACCCCCGATGTGACTGGGGTACTCATGAACAGAGATCAGGGCAGGACCAGCTACTTACGTCAACCGTCGTCTTTTATTTCCGAACACGCTGGAGATTCTGGTTGTCTATCTGATCATGTGATCATCCTGCGGAGAGCATGATCTTGTTCAAGTTCACATCGACCACATCAGATGTATTTTTCTCTTTCTTCTTTGGTACTCCTGAATTCTTGTGTACTAGCCCCTCAGTTGAGCTCATAATGTAATTTCCAATTCCCTCCATCTGCCATGCCATTTCTATGCCTCATTATGTATTCAACCTTCAATATTATTGTTTATTCAAATCATACTGATTTCTTCTAGTCTGTCCCTTTCAGCTCATGTAAAATGTATTCATCTTGGATAAAATTAGATTGGTGGTGTTCCATTACTCAATATTCCCCCACGCTGTAATTTCTTTTTCCTTTTTTTGTTGTTGTTTATTTCATGAAATCAAAATTATGTGACAGTGACCTTTCCATAAAATGTCCTTCGATTTTACTTTACAAGAGAGGCATGTGCATGAATAATCGCACTGCTACTTAATCCTTGGAAAATCCATTTTTTACAATATTCAAGAAAGAACACACAAGCATGATCTTTGCTTCCTCTAAAGGCAAACTTCTAACATTATTGATGTAAAAAATAAATAAATTTATCGAGCTCCTATGTTGTCTGCTCCCCCCCCCCCCCCGCTTCAACGAAATTTATCAAAACAACTATGTGTAATATACAGGCTTTTCATTATATTAAGTGTGTTACTGTTAGTCTCATGAATGTAGACGTATTATTGAGAGCGTTATCCGTAATCAAACCTAATAACAGATTATCAGAATTCTTAGAAGAAGAAAAATCTCAACCGCGCAGTATCGTGGAAATCCTGTTTCAGGGGCGGATCCACGAATTTTGTAAAAAATTATTCGTAAAGTTTCTCTGACAAAAGCAAACAAGCAAGCAAGAATTCTCTGACAGAATAAAGTACGTGTGCAGTAATTACTGCAAACATTATTATACGCCTAAAAATCTACGTGTATTATGAAGCAGGGAGGGGCATGGAACAGGCAGCACCACTTTACCACCCTCAGACTCAGGCAATGATTCGGTCTATCTGTAGTTTGTATGTTTACCTTCTCCATACAGTTCAATCATTTTCATGACAAATTAAATTTTCACTGCTATAAAGTTTCACCTTTTTGTTCTTGTTCGCTGTTCCCTCGCTATAACAATCTAAAACTGGAAAGTGTATATTTTGAGCGAGTGACGTCAGCCAATGCAACAGAAATAGGCCCGTAAGCCTATAGTGCTGCGTATAAAACAATTTTTATTCTAAAATAGAAAATTGTTATAACATGCCTCAGCAACCTGAGTACATGGTATCAGAATATCGTCTTGATTTCGGATGCATCTAAATTCGAATCCAACTGAATCCGAGCTTCTTTACGAACTCAATTCTGTAAAGGCCATCACACGAATACGAAGATCAAAGATAACTTCGTTGAATATTCATGACTTTATTATGACGCCATTGATTATATTAAATATATTAAGGCAATTTACAGAGTGCAGGTTTATAGAGTCGCTAGAGAGTTTTGCCTGACGCACGTAGAGTCGAACTAATATAGCTGCGGGGAAGAGATGGGATGATGAGAGTTGAAAGCTAGATCCCGGTGACAGCAAAGAAAACAAAACAATGGTGGTATGAAGATGGGATATTGATTGATGTCCTTTTCTTTTATTCAAGAGCCTTTATATCAAACATGAAAGACTATGTAAGATTATTTCGCTATGGTGGTTGTAAAAATATAATGACTCTTGATTTTTCAGACCTAATAATGCCTCAACCCCTCCCTCCCTCGTAACGCAAGAGCAATGGATCCACCTCTATAATTTTCACTAAACTCACTTACCCCTCCCCCTTCCCAGTCATATTTGGCAGATTCAAATTGTCCCCCCCCCCTCTCTCCCACTTAAAAAAGCCTGGAGAAGTGGTGAGATTCACATAACTATGTTCCAAGGGAGGGGAAATGCTATTGGGAAAATTCGCCCCTTCCCTTACCCCCAGATACTCTTAGATCCGCCCCTAGCTACAGTCATGTACGCACTAAATGCATCCTCATTATACGCCATCGCTGATGGGAGATCTCGATCTTATTTACCTTCCAAGTCGGGATGCGATCCGTCTTGATTGTCATGATTAAGCGCATCACATCAAGACGTATGCACATTATCTTGTCAATGTCAATTAGTGCAATTAGTGCTAATCTGTGCTTAATTTAGAGAAAGTTGTTTTCAATGATAGTTTAATGGAGAGAGGACTGTTGAGATGCTATCTTCGAAGAGCCTCGATCGTTAATGTTCTGCGAAGAATAATCTCTGTAAACATCAGGATGTTTGACGTACATCCTGTCATGTGAAGTGCATGTACGTGCTGGATCGTGTGTCTTTCTCCCAACGGGTGTCGCAGGGAACATGAAAGAATGTGATAATAATAATATGTCTTGTTTTAGTTGTTTACCCAGGGTAGCCTCACTATTATTAATAATACTGATGTTCTCCCTGAGGGCCCTGCAATTATATTACCGATTACACTGCCGACTTATCGATTTTCCATGGTTTTTATACCGATTCTATATACTAAATAAATGATTTCACTTCATATCACCCCAATCACCACCACCATCACCATCATCAGAGGCGGCGATCCCGGGGGCAGGGGGTGCAGTGCCCCCCCCACTTTTTCAAGAACCATCAAAAGTGCCCCTTTTTACATAGGAAAAGTGCCCCTTTAGCTTTGTAAGAAGTGCCCGTTTTTACATACAAAGTGCCCCTTTTAATTTTACAAGTGCCCCTATTATTTGTTAAAGGTGCCCCTTCCCCTTTCCACCTCTGATAAGTGCCCCTTTTATTTTGACACGTACTCCTTTTCCTTCGGCGACGAGTTCCCATTGTCCTTTGCAATAAGTGTCCATTTTCCATTCTCATAAGTGCCCTTTTTATTCTCTAGTAAGTGCCCCTTTTCAGGTACGAGAAGCACCCCTCTCACTTTTGATAAGCGCCCTCTTCACCTCTAATAATTGCCCTATTCAAATCTACGTGGTGTCCCTTTTACTTTGACAAGTGCCCCTCCCCCATTTAAAAAAGAGCCCCTTCCCCTATTAATGCCCCTTTTCACCTATGCAAGTAGTCCCTTTTCATTCTCATAAGTGCCCTTTTTCTTCTCTAGTAAACGCCCCTATTAAAATCTGATCGATGCCCCTTCTTATTCAACAAATGCACACTTCCCTTTATTATTAGTGCCCCTTTTTCATTCTCATAAGTGTCTTTTTCATCCCTGGTGAGTGCCCCTTTTTAAGGTGTAAGAAGTGCCCCATTTTCACCTCTGATAATTACCCGTTGTACTTTGACACGTGCTCCTTTTCTTTTCTAACAAGTGTCATCTCTTTCGATAAGTGTCCCCTTTTCTTCTCATCATTAAACGTGCCCCTAATTTCAAGCGACTAAAAGCAATATCCCCCAAAGAGAGTCGCTACGCTCGCTCGCATTTATAGATATCACAATCATGTTACTTATGAAAGGTCTTTTTCAGTCTTCTGTTATGAGAATGTGCTTATAACCCCATCAGGATTGGGTGTTTCCTCTTTATAAGATGTAATTTTTCGCTCTGCGACCTCACAAATCTTAGTTTGTTTCCTCGCTCGCTTTAATCGCTCGCAAATGAATTTTCAGACCATCACACCCAACTGCAAGGTGTGATGCTTAAGCAATATCTTATACAATGTTTAAAGAGAAATAAATATTGAAATCATCCCTGATAATGTAATCACAATACTAATGTCTAAAAAAAAATATATTTTCGCTTTGAGATTTCCCTTTGGAGGTGCCCCTTTTTATCCAGAAAATGCCCGATTTTGTTGGTGCCCCCCCCCCACTTTGGAAGTCGCTCCGCCGCCTCTGACCATTTTCATTATAGTCATCATCATCGACATCACCACGAGCGACAATAATATTCTGCCCATGCATAATATGTATTTCGTCTGCATTGACTTTTGGGTAGTCACATTCATCCAAAATTGACTAGAAATAAATTATTAAATTGATATTCTAATTTAACCAAAATGTTGTCAATGTCAAAATGAACACTTACTGTTCATAATCATATCGAGAACGGAAATCAATGGTGTATTGCCTTGTTTGTCACAAGGTTGGATATTGTGCTGTGACAGAACTTTCATCTCTACAGGTTTAATTGAAAAAGAGCATTCGGCTGAAAGCATGTTAATAGCTCATAATTGAAGAGAAAGAAATATCGAAGCAAGAAAATATCCTTAAAAGGCATGTGTCTATCAAAATCATCATGCAAATGCATTTTAACGTTCATGTGCAACTAGCTAGATGACTTAACGATATTGCCCCCTAAAATAAATATAGAAATAACTAGAAATACCCCCCCCCCCCCCCGTCTAGGGCCGGATTCCGTTTGAAAATTTTTGAATACGCCACTAAAAATATGTCAGTAATAAACCCCCACTTCTTATTGTACATAACATGTGAGGGCGTGCTTGTGGAACGATTGAACTTGACCATGATGAATATGACCATACCCTGGAAACCTGACGTCTCAGTTTACAAAGGTCACAATCTGATTTTAGAATCAGGCTGCTATCTTGATTAGTGATGACGACTGATAACAGAAAGCTACGTGAAAGTCACCTTCTGTAATTTTATTTCAAGGTTGTAGTTGGTAAAGCTGTAAGAAAACTATAATAATCAATCTTAAAACCTTGATCGTGCATTTTTCCCCAATCATCTATTTTTGTAACCTATTCAATTGGTTTTCGACGTTTGGACATTATTTTTGATGCTCTTTTGGAAAATGAAGACAAAAGTGAGAAATTCCCAAAATAATTTTGTTGATGACGTCACATCACTTCACCACTCTATTAGGGATCGCTTCGTCTACAGTGGGATCCTTGCTCAATAAAGTAAGGCTCACTCTCAAAGGAGTTATTTAACCATAATTTTTTAGCGGATTTCACAGTAATTTCACTTTAATTTGGAGTGTATTCAATTCCAAATGAAGTAATCTCTGACCCCTAATAAACTGGATGGCCACTCTTCTGCCTATATACCTTTCATCTTGAATATCTTCGCAACAATAAGAAGAACCTGAACGTGGCATGAAAATTAGTAGCAGATTTTAGATTAGGTCAATAATTCCTTAGGTTTTTTTTTGTATGTGACTGTCTTCTATTCATGGAGATTAGAACTACTGTTTTGTCACGTTATAATCAATCAAAATAATTATCCTTCATTTTTAAACTACTCATGATAATAATGAGTGCAAGTGTTGGCTTGTAGTCTAAAAAAATAATGTTTTGCCGTTGATTCACCATGCATACAAATTATTGTCGTCATCCTTTGATTTACTAATAATTACTTGCAGTACGTAATTTTGGTCATAAAATGTGTTTTCGTTGCTAAAATTATGTACAAAATTATCCTGCGTTGGCTTTTTTCTACTCATGATACAGTAATGTGCAAGAGCACGTGTACTCCACACTGTAAAAAAATAATAGTCGAAATAACTCAATAAAATTGAGGAAAAGAATTGCCTTATTTTTATTAAGGAAATATTACCTACGGCATCTTAAGTAGAATTTACTTATTTTGCTGAATAAATTTTTACTCAGTTAAATCGAGTTACATTAACGTAAATAATTTAAGTATTGTAATCATTTTAGATAATTAAAAAAAAAGCTATGATAGGATTACATATTGCACGATTTGGTACCCATCTAATCTAACAAGTAACATCCACTAATCATTCACTACTTCTATTTAAGATTAATCACTAATCACTAACACATACGCTTCAATTCTACACAATATTGAAAGGCTCCAAATTTTATATATACTTGATCGTAGCATCTTAAAAGGAAAATTGGTTGACAATTTCCTGAAATATCAAGTTTTGATTTGTTTTGAACTGGGTAAGAATTAAAAATTGTCTTGTCTTTGCTTAGCCATGTTAAATGAATTAGTAAATGTTTTAAAGTCCTTAAATTTTCATTCAACCACAAAAAAGAATTGTTTTATTTAAAAAAGAGTTTAATTTGGTCTTAATGAATATTCATAAATTATGTAAATATTTCTATTACGCACCGTACTGCATCGGTCCTTACTTTAAAAAGATAAGAATAATCAACATAAATTGTTTGAGTAATACGTATAATTTCTGATTTTGAGTTAAAATTACTAAATTAATACAAGCTGAAATTACTTAAAGTTCTTATGTATTTGATTTTACTTAAATATTCCACGTATGTTCTACTAAATTGAAAGTTTGAGTTAGCAAGACTTAAATTTAGTGCGTAAGTGGCAAAACTAATGTTTTCAAGTAAATTCTACATGGAAAAAATACGTAAAAATTACCAATGAACAATTTTTTTTTACAGTGCAATTAGTATCAAATTTCATATCTCTTCCCCCCCCCCCAATGATATTTTGAAGGAAAGAATGCCTAGAAAAATTATGTAAATTGTCGCAAAATTTTAATGAGAAGATTTTACAAGCACATGCAGATGCTATTTTTCAATCTTTAAAAAAAGATAAACATGTATACATTGTTCTAAAAGTACAACATTATTATGTCTATTAGTAGGCCATGTTCATGTTACTGTATTAAGACTTATACCCTCAATCTCCACCTTAAAAAAAGTTCAAGATGCTCATAAAACATAAATTATATACACACACTTTTATTATTTGTGTTCAAGGCCTATAAATGTGGACACACACATACACACGCACATACATAGGCCTTGTCCGGTTCTGACCATTAATTTATAACCGAGTAAATCCGGTTTCAATTTTCAAGGGGAAGAGTATTATCATATCATAAAGAAATCATGACAGTCATGTAAGTGCCATCTACCTTGCACGTGAACAATAACTGTCTGCATGTAAACCATAATCAATACCACTGATCACTTTACGGTTTACTATTCCCGCTTTCTGATTTCAATATAATAGTACTTGGCATTTATCCAAATGAAATTGTTTACCACCAAAATTGAGAAAAGGACAAGAAAAGGATTTAAACATTCAACTCCCTGATATAACTAACCAATGGTGCTTCAAACTGAAACCAATCTGATATTTAATTGCAATCTCTTCAGAAGTAAAGCTGAAAAGGTAAGCGTTGAGTCTATACCTCAAGCTATCGGAAAATAATGCTGGTAGAGCATTATGCCGCCTATACAGATACCTCACGTATATGCGTATACCACAGTACCACCAATACTGGACATTAGGCGCCTCGCGTGCACCGTGCATAATTATAAATACAAACTATGAGAGCAGGCTTCCACTGTTTACCGTTTCAAATTTCCCGCCCCGCGCAAACAAAAGCAATTGCTCTGAATGAGACCAAGGGGGAGGGTCTTTATCGATTGAATTGTGAGCTTTTTGTGCATTATGCCTTTTGAAGAGCGAGGTACAGACGATTTCATTGACAAAACTTCAACTCCATGTACCGTTAACTTTTATAAAAACCTACTATAGCGTGAAAATGTCATGTATACTGATCAGAGCAGCTCAAAAGTTAGGTAGACAAAGTTGTATAACCAAATAAACTAAAGCATCAATACTGGCCTAACATAAATATTGCGCGCTTTGTTTCAAAGCTTACACCTGTCCAGTAATGTGTAATGTAATCTAGTAACAGAGGTCATAGGTTTAAGATATTGTGTGAAATATAAACCATTAATCATGAGAAAACTATGACAAACCATGCTCCCTAAGTAGAGATTAGTTTCTTCCAATGTTGATATTCGAATGCCACAAAATATGTTATGAGACATTCCTTCAAGTAATTGCAAAATTTCTGTAATGAAACACACATTATAAAAGGTCAGTCATTGAAACATTATTATTTGAATGACATCTCCACACTTAGAAACTTTTGATATAAATTTGTATCATGACTGTATAGGCAATTTACAAAATAATTGCTAGTGTGATAATTTTCATCAGATCATATATTTATTTTGTTTATGTTACGTGTCGTATTATCTTCGAATTCAATTATACATAGAACTGGAAATTAAATACGATGAGTAATTAAATCACATTCATTTACTTATATCAAGACTTCTTGCTTATATGCCTCTTCCACTAGCATTAATGATGATTCATATCATAATGGGTCTACATAGTATTGTGGTCAACAGCAAAAGCGCATGGACCGTGCTAGTCCGGACTCGTGATTTTTTTTTTTTTTTTGGGGGGGGGGGGAGGGGGGGCGTTCTCTATAATAGTTTTTATTTTGTGGCAAAGAGGGAATCGTCAGAACTGGAAATGAAATGAATCATTAAATATATTTTCTGGTGAACCTCTTGTTTAAGGCTGTAAAAATATTTAGAGTCATCTAATACAATTCGTATAGATTTGACAATATTCAGTTATTTGACTAGACGGATAATACTTTTGACAAAATTAAGTGCATAACACATCTGATATCTATATACACAGTGAATATAATACTCGTTATCTTGACACACAAAATAATACAAGCCCTCGTCATAATTCCATACAGTTTCCACATATTCTCAATATAGATTTTGGAAGGGATGAATAAAGAAATTTTACCTAGGAAAATAAATCCCTATAACAAAATACAAACAAAAATAGAAACAGAAATGTAATAGGGTCAGTCCATGATCAGTGCTATATAGGTCAGCTATCCGAAGTCGTGACCTTCCTCTCACATGAAGCGGTCGTGCATGTGGAGGAGAACTTCAAGGTTAAATCATTCCCCACATACACATTACAGGCTGGCCAAACCTGGGAAGGGGGAAGTGGGGGACAAACTTCGGACCCTGTCCCTCCCCAACAAGTATTTTGTTGTTGTTGTTTTGTTATGTTTTTTAATCGTTCATTTTTTAGAATTAGAAACAAAAACTATTATTGTTATGCTCGCATTAATGAATAATGGAAATACAACATACACGATGATCAGCATGGAAAATGCATGTTTATAACATAAGTATGCATGTGCCTCAGTAATACAGAGTCTTGAATCTTAGAATGGGCAGCAGCTTTACCATGCAAAACAAATTTAACAAAACAAAATATGAATACATGAAACAAAACTATGTTATTTGTTATATTTAGTATACTATTTCGTTATTTTATAGTATGAGGCCTATAAATCATTTTTGCGTGGTCAGTATATATTAGGCCTCCGAATTTACTCGTCAATTAAACGAAAATTATTAATGAATTAAATGGAGGATGTAGATTCATTTTATTCGTCTATTGGAATCTTCCGAGACTATACTATTTTTATGTGACATGACTAGGGCAGGGTGCTTATTCAATCTTGTTATTATTCAGATGTTTATGAAGGAAATTGACTCATCAACATGATATAGGTACATGGCCTAGGTAGTTCCGTGTACGTTCCATCAACATGGGCCCGTCCTATAATATATATATACCACAAAATACACATGCTTGTTCATTGAAGGCTTCCAATCTCGAAGATAGCGAAGACAGTGCATTCCGACAAGTACATTGCACGTGCACACACAAAACAAAGGAAACGTTAACTCCGTGCATTTGTGAATGGAGGAATTCGTCGGTTCCTGATTTTGCTCAAATTCGAAAAATTGAATAGGGGGGCCATCACTACAGTGACCTGTGTGGGCCATTTTTTAAATAATTATAATTTGAACAATATTTGTATTATCTAAAGAGATGTGTCAATGAATTATTTTCTTTTTATTTTGTTCAAGTTTTCAGTCATGTTTTATATAGTTAGGTCTATTGAATATTTCTAATATTAATAATCAAAACCCCATTTGGAAGGTTTAAAAAAAAAAGATATAGAGTCTAGGCCTACACCTGAAGTAGGCCTATATGTCAATTAGCTCGAAGGAAAAATAACAAGACTGGTCGGTGTGTCAGTTCAGCCTACTTTGTAGTACCGTATTAAATTATTTTTAAAAACAAACTTATCACAAAAACAACATCATAGATAGATTTGGAATAAGCAACCTTCAAAGTTTTGCAAAAACTCAAACTAGTCTACTATGTATATTACAGTACAGACAACTATATGTAAACAATAATACCATCTCTATTCCTCACGTTGACTATATACGGAGTAGCCGGAGACCTACTTCCTATTCTACAACAGGGCGCGCGCCAATATAAATCTAACGGACCTACATCGACAAAAGAAAGGTACCGGCTAATAAACAAGTTCATCCACGGTACAATATCGGTATTATCTTATGTTCCACACGTGCTCAAATTCGCCGTATGTTTACAACGAGAGATTGGGCTATATCGACTATACAACGAGGGTAAAAGGTTTGAAAATTAGTGTATTTACCAAAAAAATTGATAGTATAGGATTTAATTTTAGTAAAAAAAAATAACTTTTATTGTATTTGAGGATGAATTTTGATACTACTGATAAACATATTGCCGCTTACTGTAACCCAACTTTATTTAAGAGTACAAGCACCCCTATAAATAAATGGACTTGCTGATCATGTGAACACCACGAGCCATCACATGTACGTCCGATTCCGAATAACTATATGAATGAAGGGATACGTCATGGGAGGTTCCGATATGCGACGTGCTGATTGGCTGGGTTCGAATACGCGACACTTGGCGCTTACCAAAATATCTCAGTTAATGTCTGACACTCGAGCAAAATGGTTGCCTCCAATTTTCTAGAGACACAGCCACCAAGAAGTAGCACTCCTGAAATGGAGGATTCTGAAGTTATTTTACCTCTTTTGGTCCCATCGAGGATACCTAGTCCGAGTCAAACACCACCTCCGCCTTATTCTGTGGTAGATCTTGCCGATCTAACTACAAACCAAATTGTATGGGAGGTTCGAAAGGTAATTTGCACATATTTTTGCCATGAATTTGTGATGAAGTCGAAGATTTCTTTTCTCTCAAAAGTTCTTTTTTTTTTACGTCAGCTCAATGTTTCAATATTCTACCGCCGGCTCATGACTGATGTTTGTTATGATTATGTTTTTACACATAACTCTCTTCTTTTGTAATTTCAGGTTGATTTGGGAGCCACTGATGCTGCAAACGGAGATGTTCTTCTTGATTTGGATTTGGACGAAAATTTGAAGGAGAAGAAACGAGATGGCACTCTGCTTGCAGACGAACAGCCTCCTGCTGGCGCCAGTGAGGAGGAGGAGGTGGAGGATCCATGGGCCCTGTCTGAACTGAAAGACACAAGCACACCTTGGAATGGTATGTTCATTCTTTTTTTTTTAATCAGTCAACAATCATGGCATGCACCTATTTTATTTTTAGTATTTGCAAGATGGTTTCAACTTAACATTTCATTTTTTGAATTCTTATCAATATCATTTTTAATTTTATTTTCTTTTGTAAAGTTTTGACCGTTTACTTTAGATTTTGTCTTTACCATGTTTACTGGTTTGTGACAGTTTAATATTGTAATTGTAATTTTGTATCTGAAAATGAAAGACAAAGTGAAAGATAAACCTGCTCTGTTTGACCATGTTGATTGAGATTGAACTGAATGAATTGATGGTTAGCTTTCTGTCGTCTGAGTGGTATGGATGGGAGTGTAAATAATTCTTGACAGATTGTGGGAGATTTTTGTCACTTTTTACCCTTTTTTTTTGGGCTTTTTTTATACAGTAGACCCTACACGAGATTTAGTCATCTAGAGTCTATTATCTAGATCAAAACAAAGCAGCAAATTGTTGTTGGTCAAGCAATAGATTTAGTAATTCTTAATCTTATTCTTAAGATAGACTAATTACGGATTAAGGTATAGAATTAGAAAGCTCATATTAATCAACTTAGGTCTATCGAGACTTGAGAAACCATGAATTTAAGGATAGAAATTAATTAATTAAGAATGGGAATTTGGACTAGGGTCTACCGGTAGTCACTAGATCTAGAGTCTATTAACTTACTATTAAGTATTAGTATTACAGTTTTAGTAGGACAAGGATTCTAGCGACAAATATGAGGGCAGCAAAGAATGATGATCATGATATGATGATGTATTGCCGTAGTTTTAATAGATGTTTTAACAATGTATGATGTGTGTTGTACAGCAACTTGAACAAGAGTCAAGATGTAAACTTCATCATAAATGCCCATAATTTAATTGGCCCATATGACTGTGACTTAAGATAATAATAATTATTAATATGAGAAAAACAGCTGTTTGAATATTGTTTACAGTCATAGTTGTTAGTTGTTGGATTAGGCCATTAGTGTAATCCAGCTTATGTTATCTTTAAGGTTTGGAATTTGTATGGATTTAGCCTTTTTATAATGAAAATGATTGTTGAGTTTGGTTTTAGTCTTAGATTAAATAATAGATTGTATTCTCAAAGAATAAAGACAGGCAGGATGTACATGTAGGTTTGTTGGACAGTGTAGTCTAGTCATTTTAGTTTAATTTTGATCAAGTCCTGGGATTGTTGGACATTAATTAAACATTGTGATTAATGTTGAAGAAGTAACTTTGTGAGTCTGCATTGCACTGGAATCAGATGGTATACCTTAATACTTAGCATTTGTTAGAAATTTGACTAGATCTAGATCTATATATGATAGCTAGATTCTACCCCCTTTTTCTGGAAGTGGAAATGTTATAGTAGTCTATACAAGAGTTTTGAGCAAATAACCTTTTACTCTTGTAGACCAATTGTTTTTCCACATGTATCTTTACATGGTTTAAACAAATTTGCACTTCATGAATTATAATATTAATTCAAAGATTTGTATTTGTGTTGCTATTAATTTTCTTTTGAGATTATGAAGTATAATAACCTATAATGTCTGATTAGACTCTATAATATAATTGTTGACATTGTGGAATTCAATCTATTAATTATTCTCAAAATGATTCCCCATGAAAAAATATAAAGAGACTTTTCTAATAAATCTCTCTTTTCCATCTAACAGATTGACTGATAATATTTTATCAGCTTATTCTTAATTTTATTTTCATATAATTTGGTTTGTTCTTTATCAAATTTAAAATTTAAGAAGGCATTTTACAGATTTCAAGAAAAAACTTTTGTTGGGGTGGGGTGAATAGATCTAGTTGGTAAGTTATGGTAATTTTTATTGTAACTGTGACTTAAATTGATATGATCACAGCATGCATTAATTTTCATATAATTCTGAAAGGCCCATATTTCCCCCAAAAAATTATGAAATGTACAACCTGCTTTCAAGTACCATATGCTTTAATATACCGATGGAATACTCTCCTTCGAAAGCCATATGCATGAGCATACATGACACATCTTACACTTATGAAAGAGGATTTCAATACAGTCCGATCTTTCCCCACGTGGCGCTCCACAAAATGCCGGTACAAAGCCGGTGTATGTAACTTCCCTGTATTCTATTCGCACACTAAGCACAATGAAGAAATTCTCTGAATGCATTCCATAGGCGTGGGCACCCAGTTGTGTGTAGTGTGTGAAAGTGTGTGCATTGACTTATAAGGATGGATTGAAAATCTACAGAGCAGGATACATGTACAGCATGTGTGTGTGTCTAGCAGTAGCTATTATTGAGTTATCCCTGTGATGTACATGTGATGCATCACGCCATAGAAAGATATGACCTCATCCTTACAAGGAATTCATTAGCAATGCAGTTTTTATGCTATTTGTGCATGAGGGACAGAAAAACATCTTTCTTTCTATTTTTGTTTAATCCTTCCATGTGTTTCTCTGTAAAAATAGGTTTGAGCTTTCAATGCTATTTGTCTTTGCAGAACAGGGGAAAAGAAAGAAGAACAAAATATTTGTTTGCTATGTAATTTGTGAATGGGTAGCATTTGATGTTGCAAAATCAGCTCTTTTCCGGGGGGGGGGGGGGGGGGGAGATTTAAAATTTGAAAATGAATGTAGTAAAAAAACAAAAACGGTATATCACCTTGGTTGTATTTTACAAGTTTATATTGTTAATACTACACCAAGAACAAATACAGCGTTAACAGAAAACAGATCATGTTTACTTTAAGCTGATAATCTGTTATCATTTATCAGTACGATTTATTTACTCAGTTGAGAATGTCTACAAGATTTTTTCTTACGTTGTTTGAACAGCTTTTGCATTTTAAATAATTTAACGATGGATTTGTTTCAATGTTTATTTATTTAGTAATTATTTATTCAATCCAAATTATCCAATGCCTCAGAATAGATTGAAGATCCTTTTTTTTCTTCATTGAGATTATTATTTGCATTGGCTTTAATTTGTTTAAAGATTAGTATTAAAAAAAAAAAATTTAAATCCAGTTTCTTAGCCAGTCTTACAAGTTTCATCAAAGCTAATGAATCGATCCCATTTTCATTGTTATGTTTATAGAGCTAACATGCTGTGGCAAGATGAGCCGAGTGTTAGTAAGCTGGATCTTCAAGCCTGTCCTCATCATTGTACTTCTTTACTTCTTCATCTGTTCCCTTGATCTGATGAGCTCTGCCTTCCGTCTCCTTGGGGGTAAAGAGGCTGGTGAAGTCTTCTCCCAGAACGATCTTCTCAACAACCCTGTCTGTGGTCTGATGATCGGCATCCTGGCTACCGTCCTAGTCCAAAGCTCCTCCACCTCAACCTCAATCGTTGTCAGCATTGTAGCAGCTGGAAGTAAGTTCGCTAGATTCTTTCTTCCCCAATTTTGCTTGAAGTAGTTATGTCATTGGGGAAAAGGGAGTAATTTGTTATAATCTTGATGTTGCAGTAATGTGTCCAGACTGAACAAATCAATTTGAAAAGTCAAGGAGTAAAAAAAAAAAGTAGACACTAATCCCCTTAAAATTACCAAGGTTATATCCCAAGTTCAAGTTGGAAGAAAAAAATTAAGTATGTATTTGCATTTTTTCTTCTTTCTTTTCCAATGATCTGATCACAATCGAAAAATGTTTTATTCATTTTATTTTTCTCTCCAGTCCTCCCTGTAAGACCTGCCATCTTCATCATCATGGGAGCCAACATTGGTACCTCCGTCACCAACACCATCGTCTCCATGGCCCAGTCTGGTAACAGGTCAGAGTTTCGTCGTGCCTTCGGTGGGGCGGTTGTCCACGACATGTTCAACTGGCTCTGTGTGATCTGTCTGTTGCCTCTGGAGTATGCAAGCGGCTACCTCTACCGTCTGACCAGCCTCATTGTCGCTTCCTTTAAAATTGAGACCAAGAAGGGTGCCAAGTTGGAACTGCTGAAGGTGCTGACCAAACCGTTTTCCTTGAGAATCATACAGGTGAGAACACGAGTTCGTTTAGAAACTAAAATCTTGATAATGCACAATTTCATAAATGTGATTTTAAGATACAAAGGATGATTTTATACAGTTGAATATGTGTACCCAAAGTAGGGTTACCCGTAAGGCAAACAGAAAAGTTGACAGTGTAAAGAGGTGGCCTTTCAGGACATGTTCTACATGTATCCTAAAGGGAGTCATTATAGGTAGCCACTATACAGATTAGATTTTAATATGTCATGTCGAGCAGCACAGAACAGAATCAAGTCTGAAATACATCCTCTTAAAAAGAAAATCATAACATTTGTTACGTTTCTAAATAATTTCTATTGTTATCTTTTTCTTTAGATTGACAGCAAGAAAATTTCGCAGATTGCGACTGGAGAGCTGGAGGCCGAGAACCAGTCCCTCCTGAAAGTGTGGTGCAAGACAGAAGAGGTCCCTCAGATTGTCAACCAAACAGCCAATGCCTACATTGCCAACACCACTGCTTACCCTCCTACTTATACAACCGGTTGGGGAGGCTGGGGAGGCTGGGGGAATGTTTTCAACACCTCCGGCAGTGACACTGGATTTAATAGGACTACTACTGGATATCCTGTATGGTGGGACACTACTGGTACACCAACACCTCCCAGTGGCAACACTCCCACAGGGGCTTCAGGACAGATCACCCAGATGGTGAAGGTCAATGTTGAGAAATGTAAGTATAAAGAAATAACAAATTTTTAATTCTAAAGTTACTCCATGTGTTTTGAGTCCTACCAAATGAAGCAAACATATTTTCTAAGTTTGAAAGGATGAATTTTTTCACTTCATAAATTGTTACATATTGGAACAAGAAAAAAAAATGGTCCTTACATGATCGGCTACCTGCTTATTATGAAAAAAGATCTGTTGGCATTGTATTTTATGAAATAAACCAACCTTTTAATATTTCCTTCTTTTTTTCTTTTATCTAGGCCACTTCATCTTCAATAATACTGGTCTGTCAGATCGAGCTATCGGTGGCATCCTCCTCGTAATTGCTCTGGTCATGCTCTGCAGCTGTCTCGTCATGATGGTCAAGGCACTCAACTCCCTTCTCAAGGGTCGTGTTGCTGGTATCATCCGTAAGACCCTGAATGCAGACTTCCCTGGACCCTTCCGCTACCTGACAGGGTACGCTGCCATTCTGGTCGGTGCTGGCATCACTTTCTTGGTCCAGAGCAGCTCGGTCTTCACTTCAGCCCTGACACCACTGGTTGGTGTAGGGGTCATCACCCTTGACCGTATGTACCCGTTGACCCTTGGTTCAAACATCGGCACCACGGCGACGGGTCTCCTCGCTGCCATGGCCAGCTCTGGGGACAAGCTGGAAAACAGTATCCAGATTGCACTCTGCCATCTTTTCTTCAACATCTCTGGCATTCTCATTTGGTATCCCATTCCTTTCATGCGAAATATTCCAATCATGCTGGCCAAGAAGCTGGGCAACACCACCGCAAAATACCGCTGGTTCGCCATCATGTACCTCATCTTCATGTTCTTCATCCTACCCCTCTCCATCTTCGGTCTTTCGCTCATCAGTGTGTGGTGCTTATTAGGCGTAGGTATTCCCATCATCTTAATTACTATCTTTGTCGTAGTGGTCAACACCCTCCAAGCCAAACGGCCACAAGCTCTACCAGAAAAACTGCTGGACTGGGAATTCCTGCCCCTTTGGATGCACTCCCTTTCACCGCTCGATCGCCTTATATCCAAGCTCCTGTCGGTGGGAAAGAGGTGTTGCCCATGCCGATCAAACTCTAAAGGAAGCCACAATATCAGTGGGCAACCACTGGTACACAGCAATAGCGCTTCCCCGGTCAAGGTGCATTACGATGTAGTGAATGACCGCACAGAAACTTTGCCCGCCTCAGAACTTAGCAATAATGGCGGTGCTGAGCGATTGAGCACCCTATGACCACACACATCTATTATCCTAAACCATAGATATCATGCTAACCATGTGTATTATTTCTAGGGCAGTGCAAATTACCTATATTTATATTTGTTTTCCATCCAGTCACTGATTGAGAAAATGCATGGCGCAGGAAATATATTTTTTTATACATGTCTAAGTGTACACAGCTCATCTCTTGCTAATATTCTAGACTTAAAAATGAGTGGGGGGAAAGGAGGACAAGGCAACTACATGTATTCTCTTCAACAATTACAATTCGTTGGAAAGATGGAATACTGTAATGTCCTTCATTTGCGGATTTTAATATTTGTAAATGCCAAAGTGTGCCCTGGCATCATTTCTGATGCAAATCATTTTCAATCTGGATATCCTAAGTAAGACCTCAATTTTAATGTATATGTCTAACTTATTATATACCGGTAGATAATAATAATATAATGTTTAGTTAAATTATGAGTTCACTTTCTGAGAATTTTATAACATAAATTAAGGTGCATACAAACTAGCCACCAGACTTTGTCAATATCTTTTTTTTTTTTTTCCTTAATTCTTATGTTCTTAATCAACAAGACGTATCTGGTGAAATCTGTAAATATAGAGAAATTTATCAAAACATTTTTTATATATAAAGTGTCAACATATTGTACTCAGTCGCATTAATTAAGCATCCCCCTCTGTTCGTAATTAAAAAAAAGAAAACATTGGACATGGAGAAAAAAAATCACAATCCTCCTGTACAGCATGTAGTTATTTGGAGGTAGTGTAGATTGAAACATTCCATCGTTTGGACTGGTCAGACATCTTCCAGCATATGTATTTTTGTTACATAGATTATTTATTTTGCTTTGTGACTGAATGACTGAAATCTCATTGTTTGACACATATTTATTTTTGTGAATGTACATGTTAATGGGTAACTTGTAGGCGATATCAGAAATGAGTATCTTTTAAATGGCAATACAGAACATCGAGAATATCAAGGGTAAAACTTTCCTGTTCTGAAATATAACCCAAAATAACATTTTTGAAGACTTAAAATAGTGTTTCCTACAATAACTATCATTTTACTACAGGGTTAGTTGCATTATATTTGATGAATTCATTCAGGGTTGTTCTGTACATGCAAATATTAGTAGGAAGGTTTTGCTGTTGCATATATTGCTTCTTGGTCGAATCACTGCATATCACTGCCAATCATCAATGAATAATCTTTTGACCATGACAATCGTATCATCATTTTTCTGTTTTTAACAGAAGTATTCTCCATTGGACAACTAAAATACCTGTCATTTATCTCACACAATGTCATTGATTGCCTAAAGGCTTTACCCCAGCTTGACTTATTTAATTTATACAAAGTGCAATGAAATCAATCCAGGGTAATACCAATGATATAATTAATATCCTTGACTTGTGATGGTTCAGAGCCAGAAAGGCATTAAAGCTTGTAATTGAACACCTAAGTGCCTCTCTGATTCTGAAGAAGTCATGTCATCATGGCATTTGTGAAATGTCTCAACATACTGTGTTAGAGCATGCTGCATTATGTATATTGTATAAATACATAAAGTGTAGTAAACTTAATATATGTCTTCATCGTATGTGCCTGGCTTTACATGTAGTGATCCATTCAAAGATTTCTAATGTTCAGGATTATAGAGAAAAGAAAAATATCTGTATTCTGTAATATGGCAGTTGTATTTTTGTTTGATTTTATTTTCTATTTTGTTTTCTATTGATGCTTAATAAATGAGCCAAAGACTTAATACCAATCTCCATGATACTTTGTTGAGTAAAAGTGTTTTACAGTGAAGGTGATATAGTTGTGAGAGACAAAAAGAACTAGGGAACAGTGGTTTGCAATGGAAAGGAGAGAGACAGATCCATATCAATAAACACAGAACCTTGAGAGTTGTAGAGAGATGAAAAGTATGAGCTACAGTATGATCCATTTTATTTTCAGAGAGATGGTGAGAGATAAATTTTGAGTATCAAGAGTTGTTTTTGCCAGAGAAGTATTACAAATTTGAAATAAAATGCTCCAAGACAAGCACTGTCACAGCTGGTAGAAATCTAGAGCACCTTTACAAGTTGAATGGCAGGGACACGTATTTGAAGAAAATTGAGAAAGATTTGCAATGTATAATTTGGCTATATCCCTATATGTCTTTGATGAAATAGAGCCCAGAGCAATTGTAACCAGAGCAAATGTTTGAGTACTTTTCGCTCAGTTGGTACATGTATTTGAGAATTTAACCCTTAAGGCACTTCATTTATCTTGTAGATATACAACCTTACATAGCTATCTGTTGTGATCTTTTATGTAAGCAGTCCTAAAGATTCAACTTGAAATACTTATTTTAATCCTTTAGTAATTAGTCTCCTGTAATTCTTGATAACTCAGAGATCAAGTGTACTAAAATTGCATGAAAATCTGAGCAATGACATCTTTTTACATTATTAGACCGTTGCGTCAATTTGACATACATGTCCTGCAAAGTCATGCATAGTTACACTTTTATTTTATAACTGCTAAAACCACATAATTTCTCAATTTTTGTGGCTTACTGTTTGCATCATTATATTATGTAGACTGGATGTTGTTGTTTCTTGTTTTCTTCGTTCAGAATTGGGAAGTTAGACACATTTTTAGAAAAGGAGGCTCTTGCAATTAACTCTATAATATATCCTCTTGCCACCCCTCATGTGTTTTCTCACTCCTCATTAATCATTCCTGTTCTGCATTTCCACCCCTCTGTATTTACTATTCACTACTTCACATTACACCCGAGTCCTCCCCCCCCCCCTCCCCCCCTCTCTCTCTCTCTCTCTCTCTCTCTCTCACTCACCCACCCCCTCTCTCTCTCTCACACACTCACACTCATTTTTCTCTCTCCTGAGTCCCCCTCTCTCTTTCTCTCTCTCTCTCTCTCTCTCTCTCTCTCTCTCTCACCCCCTCTCTCTCTCTCTCACTCACACACACACACACACATACTCATTTTTCTCTCTCCTGAGTCCCCCCTCTCTCTTTCTCTCCCTCTCTCTCTCTCTCTCTGGTAGGATGTGCTCATTTCATAAATACTGCTAAGTGGAAAAACTAGGCACGAAAGCAAATTCTCACTTTGTCACTTCCTATCAGTTATGTAAGAAATACCAGCCAGACATATAAGATAAAAATAGTAAAGGGGTAAATTTACCATATTGGACATGGAATACCAAAGAGGCAATTTTAATTAAAAAATAAATTTTGCCAACTGTTCACAAGAACAAATAAAGAGGAACTGATATATCAATATTTGTTCTATAAATGCATATAATAATTCTAACAATAAACTAGGTCATCAATTACTGTTTTTCTGTAACTAAACAAAATTCTCTGAAATATCTAACTGTAAAGACCATTCTTATTCTCAGGTTTGACTTTTCAATAACTTTCACTTATCTGTTTCCCTCAAATTTCTTCTTTGTCTCAAAGCAACAGATTCTTGGTATAATTGTATTACATTGGATAAATTAATAGCAGTGGGATCTGGGGGAGTGATGGATAGGGGGGGGGGGGGGGGTAGACACATGATGGCAGGGTGTATAAGCACCAAACGAACCCTGGCATACATTTACTCAACACCCAACAAAAGTGTGCATCATTTTTACACGTACATGTAAGCCCCTCTCCTTTTTCTTTCTTGCTTATCAACGATTATTTCATAACTGTGCAGATGTGCTCTCCATTCAAAGAATCAAATAGTCTAATGGTCAAATACATCAATGTATATTGTTATTATTTCCCAAAGAAAGAATCTTTCAGCTCTGGTTCCATAAAGCATATCATGTGATCAGCATGTGATTATCAAATGCTGCACCTCACGGACAAGTGACTAATTGGAGGCCCAGGTTTCTGGGCATAGCCTATCATGGAACACTTGTTGACATATGGAGTTGTTCCAACTTATAAGCCATATGGTTGCCAATTGTCTTAAAAATCAATGCTACAAAAACTGTTTATTTTAGCACAAGGCTATGTTTTACACAATGAATGTGATTAACAACTAAAATCATGGGTATAGAAACACTTCAGACAATATTTCCTATTAATAATGTCCCTCGACTTAATTGAAATCTATAATAAAAAAAATCTATAGAGTTCAGTTTTTCACAATGTGGATACATTAGAGGTGAATTCAGAGGGTACCAGTAGGCCTTCAGTCTGATTTTGAATCCCTCATCAACATATGATACATCACATTTGGATGTACCCACTAAAAAGATGATTCAGATCGAAAGAAGCTTTGATAAAACATATTGCAAATATGTTTCCAAATCAAAATATTTGTGTAATCAAATTAGAAAGTAACTTCAGAACATTCATATGCTAAATGTGTCGTTTCCCAATTTAAATGCATACGTTATAAAATTGGATCGTAACTTCAAAGCATTAAAGTTTTATGAATCATTATGAGAACGTAGGAGTAAATATAATAATTCTACTCATGTTATGTAGGTATACCTGCTCAGATGGTAAATACAATGAATGGATGGCTGAAGAATGGATACGGAATGTAGGTTTAAGAAAGAATAACAGATGAAAGAGTAGTTCGAGGAGAACTTCCAAGCTTGAATCACCATAATTTTCCACCTCTATCATTAGGGGTAGACTGACCGTGGGGAGTTTTGGGAGTTTTTCCCATGGGCCACTTGATATTTTAATTTGATGGATGGTGGACTTCTCAATCAAGGGCACCCATTGATGTATCTTATCGGTTGAGTGGGCCAGTCATATTGACATTTCCGAAATTGAATTTCAGTCCAAGTCCGCCCCAAGCTACCCTCTTGATCCTCTTCTTCCTCCTCTTCAGCATCCTCATCATCATCTCCTCCCTACTCATAGAGGACATCATCACCGGTATCATCATCACCTCTATCATCACCTTCATTGAGCACTCTGAATGAAAGCTACATGTTTGGCTACCAGATCTTGGACTAAAACCTCTTCCAGCTCCTTGCCGTCCTTCATCTGTTCTTCAGAGAGTTCCAGCTCCGTTTCAGAGTCTGCAGTGATAACGGTCACCTTCCTCCGTCTCTCCTCCAGAATGTTGGCAACTACTACCTGGACAGTCAGAAAAAAAAGAAATGTAGAAAGATTAGTATAAAAAATATACATAATGTAAAAGTTAATGTTGAAAATATGTAAAACTTGCTTTCTAAAGTAGTGTCACTGATTTGTATAGACTATTTGAATGTCAATAGGTTTGATTCATGTAGCCGATAATGCCAGAAATAAATCAGGACTTTTCAAGTTTTTAGGATAATTACCAAAAAAAAATAATTTCCTATTAAATAATAATGGGCTTTGTTCACGAGATAATTAATAAATATATTTACAACATTATACAAATAACCCTAACAATGCTGTTAATATGATAAAAATGGGAAGTTTACTTTTCCTTGGTATTGTGTTTAATAGAGCAAGTACTAGCTAATAGCTATAAAAACAAAGATCTTTGGTGCAGTTCGACACATATGGGACAAAACATCATGGACTAATTCTAATGATCTATTTTTAAATCAATCAAATTTTCTGCTCTGTTATGATGCTAGATAAGCCTACAAAGACACCAGTAGGACACTCCAATCTCAATATTCGGGGGAAAAAATGTAAATAATATCCTTACGAGAAACCAAAGCTCTTGATAAAGGGATGTGTATTATCAGCTAAATATTGACTCTTTAACAAGAGATTGGGAATGATGAAATAGAGGTCAATATCAAAGACAAAGCGATAAAAATACAGAACTGCCAGAAGAAAATCAGTAAATTTATCCTGATTTCACCACTTAAAAATAAAAACATGGAAATCTTATTCTCTCTTGAAGGACACTGCAACAGATGGAGATATTTCATCAGGTTTTGGGGTTATGAGTATTTCTAAACAGTTTATAGTAGGATAGATTCATACAGGATGATGAAATTGAGGTCAATAATTACAAAGCAAATACAAAATTATACTCTTAATTATGAGACGATGGAGTCATTAATTCATCACATTCACTCATTCACTAATTTGGTACTGCAAGAATCAAGTGTGACAACATGCAGTGATTTGTGAAGATATCTAAGAACTTTTTAAAGAGTAGGGGGCAAAAATGACTGAAGTCGTTATGATGAAAATCAATGTTTACCTCAACAGGATTGTTATCAAAAAGTTCAATGACAGAAATATTATCAAATTCAGAGTCATCATTTTCACTATATCTGGATGGGAATGCATCTTCAATAAGTTATAACATTAGTCTACTAATGATTACAAAAAACAGTCAAAAAGACATCTCCAACGTAAACTTGAATAGCAGACCCTTTTGTTATATAAAGATTTATTCAACAAATAAAGGCTTCCACAGAGCAAAGCCAGTAAAAAGATGGAAGTGTCTGGTAAGCTAGAGTTGGATTGCTAAAGGGTGTTAACTCACATTATTCAACACATACTTAATGTCCTTCTGGCTCTCAACAGACAGTAGAACACCATGTTCTGTTTCGACCCACATAGAGAGAACACAATAACCCCATCCCCCATACAAAGTCATGTTTTGAAACTAGAGTTCTTCTATTGAATTGAGGGCCTACTGAATGCTCCATCACATAATACAAGTATTGATTATAACATCCCTGGTAGATCATACAAGGGTGTCGAAGCCGATCTACAAATTGTATAAGCACAAGAACAATGTTCGAGCGGCAGAGACAGAAGCATGTACCTGCGCGTTACCTGTGGTCTTGCACATGGCCTCTTGATTAATGTGTACCCACATTTTGACAGCTCAAGTCAAGGCAAGACGCAGACAGTAAGGTCGTCTACCGACTTACGTGATATTTCAACTTCAAGACATCTTGAAGTGTCTTATATATCACAGACACCTCACATGGTGTTAGGATTATACTTTTAAAATGTCCACTGAGCCAAGATTTCCTTTCAATTAAAAGTTATGTAATCCATCCTCTTGCTACATCAATCTCACTTATATACCACAGCCACCTGATGAAGTTCATCAGGTTAGAGGTTTCATAACTTGATAATTGTTATGGCTATTTATAACAAATGAACATTATGCAAACTTTGCATCCATGTTAATCTCTATTCATCTAGAGAGAATTAATTTATCAAATTGTGTGTACCCTTTCATTAACATTGCATACATTTTGTGGTTTGCCTAAATAAATTTTGATTCAGAGACTTAAAAATATACTAGTGGAGTATATGAATGGCAAAAGCAAAGATTTCTGCACACACTGTGTCCATTTTTGTTACATTGCATTTGACAACATCAATATTAAAAAAAGAGAAAATAAATGTTTATTGAAATCTTTAAATTGTCAACCTGTTGAGGGATGCAAATCACTGTTTCTAATGCAACATTGGCAATTTTTAAAACTTCTACACTCATGTGAAGATACTAGAACTTCTTTCCAGATACATATGTACATGCCTTTTGATGAGAAAGATGTAAAAAATAAAATAAAATTGTAATTGTTGCCAATTTGAAAAAGAGGTGATCAATTTAGCCCTATCCTTAAGAATCATTATTGAGGGATGCAGTCATTTTATGGAAGAACTTATCACCTAGACACATACCTCAGAAAGTTCACTCAATGTGTTAAAGGTTATCATTGCAGTGTAGATACATGCACATGTATCCCCATGCCCATGGCAACATCATCAACAAAATTAACTCCTAAATGGACCTCATTTTTGGGGAAGATCATATATCATCTGCGACCTGTACACATATCTAAAGAGAAGTTGAAGTATGGTTCACTTGTGACTTGTAAAGTTTTAAGTCAGAATCCTGTTATTTGAAGCAAGTGTCTAGGATGCTAATATTGAAAAACAATTATTCAGCTATAATTGTGGTTCAGGTAATAGAACACGTGCTCCTGCAAGAGTTGCTCCGGGTTAATTCCCTACTCTTAAAATTCTTAACTTCAACCCTGGGTCCAACCTCTGTACACAACCCTAAGGCCTAAAAAAAAAAATTGATGACTTGGCGTAACGGGTCACTGAAAATTAGGGTAGGTAGGGCGATTTTTTTATTTTATTATTTTGTTGTTGTTGTTGTTGTTGTTGTTGTTGCTTATATTTGCATACATGAAATTAGCCATTCATACACATACATACATACAGTGGCGTAGATAGGTCCTCAGACATTGGGGATGATCTGATGAGAGGGGTAGACCACAATATGTTCAAATAACTCCACGCACACACACACACATATATGGACACACACACTGTGTGAGCAAAGTGAGCAAGAAATTGTTGAAATCTTGATCACCTTGGGACCTGGGGGAGGCGTGAGTGTTGCAACCACGTATCGATACCCGAAATCTTGTAATAGTGACACTGTTTCAGACAACAGCAAATCAGAAAACGGACCACAGTTTTCCTTAGATGCCTTGATGTTCTTAACCACAAAATTATCAGCGGCCAGATCTTGAACGATTTCTCCGATTGTTGCTTCAATGTCCACCTTCCGAAGAACGCTGAATAAAACGTGAGCACCAAATTTACCCGTGAACTGAACGCCATAGGACGCCATGTTGGGGATACAATCGCCTAGCGGTACTATGGCGTACCTGCCCGCTGCACTCGGCGCGCGAGCTGGCCCAAACACGGCGCGGCAAAGCCCAGAACGAAAGCAACAAACATCCGGGTTTTCCCCACTGCGATATCGATATTTACGCAATCGCAATCGGATAAAAAAAAATTAAAAAGCGTAGGGTAGGCGATAAAAATAGGGTCGGGCGGGTTACGCCAAGTCATCAATTTTTTTTTTTAGGCCTAACCATAAAGCTGGTATAAAACCATTTTGCATTTGCAACCCTTACCCTAATTTTATACTGCTGACAAAACAAAGCTAAGAGGAGTCAGAGCAATTTATCACTTTGGCAAAATTGGTTTGGGATCTCCTACAGACAGTGTACTGGCCTAAATGTAGCTCTACTACTAAGCATTAGGCTAGCGTGAAGCATCCAATAGGCTATCAAATCCAGGATTAATCTCTGATTAAAAATGATCCTATTAATTCCATACTGATCTCAAATGTTGTAATCAGATTGATTGTGACTATGAGTCCAATAAGCACTTTGGATTAGAATTTATTCATAGTTGATAAGTTTCAACTTTCTCACACTGATAAATTGTAAACAAATAACAAAAGCAAGTGTCACAACACCATTATCGTTTAACGATTCTCCCCCAAAATCCACTTAGTTTGAATTTAAAAAGTGGTACATCTATTAATTCTATATACCGGTACCAATGTGATTTTTACCAATGTTCCCCCCAAAAGTCTGGTGAGTTTGAATAAAGTGTAGGCATAATTATTTCCATATGATTATATCCAAATGTGCCTTTAAAAAAAAAACGTTTGAAGGTGACTTTCAGCATATACATTCACTACAGTGCTCTGGTAATCCTACAATAAATGTAGACATTAAAGGAAACTAGACTACTTTGATGTCTTCCTATTACCCTATATTAAGGAGTGTTACATGAGATATAAATGACTCCTTCCTGGGATGATGTTAGATGATCAATGGGTTTAATAGCTCTACAATAATCTATATGTTACAGATTCCATCACATCAAACTGGGATGATCATCACATGATATCTAGATGCTCTACATTCATGACATAAAGCCATTGGCTAATTGCAAGTATTGTAAATAATTAAAGTAAAAATTAAAAAAGTGAAATGACACGGTCACACATCTGTCATCTAAGCAAAGGTAATATTTCAATGAATTTCATTGAAACATCCAAAACATGGACATAAAAATAATTCTTGCCAAGGAGGACAAGCAGATAAAACTAGTGAACAACTTTCAGGAGGTAAATAACGACAAAAATTGGAAGAGGGTTTTCTTCTCCTAAACATTGAAGCAGACCCTTTCCATTCTTTAAAACTTATGACTGAATAAAGAAAATGTCAAGGGTCTGCATAATTCATCAGGGAATATATTTCACAACATTTTTTTTCTGATTTGTCCCTAATCATCCAATTTATGGGGTGCCATTGCATGTTTGAACAAGAATGTTGTATGAGGTGAGCCAGCAGGATAAACCACACAGAGGGCCAGCCAAACAAAGGGATTGACAACATCTCTCCTGTAGTCATGGCAACATGATTGCTTGGAATCACAAATCCACATACTGCAGGGTCATGCAGCTACTGATCCAATGTGTTCTTGGTAAAGGGTGGAGGTCTTTTGACTTTGAGTAGTGTGCTACATGTATATGTATCCAATTCATTGTTTAATAATAATAATAATAATAATAGCCTAATAGTCCACTCCAAATTTTATTAAACCGAAACATAAATTCTTTTTGCCCAATTGATCGTGAGCCCTGCAGCCACTGAGCAGCGCCATATCGATGTTGCTCTATCCCTTGATAACAAAATTCCACATGAGTTGATATGTTTTCATATTCAACCCTTACTTGCTATGGATCTATCCCACATACTGCTACATTGTACATACATGTATACCCTTATGTCTGTCAAAAGTCAATAGTGGCTTTCCATTGTTTGTGTTATTAGTCAGCCAAAACGATTTGCCCTTCATTGCATTTCAAGGGCAAACTAAATCACTAAGTGTGATCAATAGAGAGTGATTTCCAAGAGAAAGAAACACAGAATAACAAATATTAAGGGCAATTTTTGTCTGCCCATGCATTTTTGTAGATTTATGTACTCAGAACGCAAAGAGGTAAAGAGGGGTACAAAAAGCACACCAAATGATCAACACCTTGTCTGAAAATGTCCCATCTTTTTTTATTGATGCAAGATATGTACATTTATGCTCAATTCACACAAATATTTGTTTTCACTCAAAAAAGAATAAATTCACAAGAGTTCCCAACTTTAATCAATAATTCAAGATTTTATCGTACCTCTATATAAAGACACAATAAAGACATCCCTGAAATTGGATTTGCTATCTCCGACAGGTAAAGGCAGTCAATTACGGGACACAATTTATAAAGAAAGACAAACAAAAATGCTAATATTTTGTTATTGTTATGGCTATGACATTATCCATGTGAGATTCAGGTTCTACTGATTGTTCTGTCCAAAAGACCAAAAGCATCCATTGTCAAGAGTTTATGTATTACAGGGAGGATAATTACCAATTAAACTCATTTATCTGAATGGGGATCAGTGCTTCTGTCATCTGCAAATTATGTTTCATCAAAGAAAATTTTCATTTTCAAAGTGGCCTATACCTTGAGATGATTACATTGTCTTGAACTGTAATACATGTAGCACACAGTATCTCCAATGATAAATAGATTTCATAGTCTACAGTACAGGGTCAGGGGAACATACATCAGTATTTATGTATCCTGAGAGAGAGAAAGATGCAATATCCAGTACATCCTAAACAGTCAAACAATTTGTGATTTGTCGTAAATAATGTATATTTAATATCAAATGCATGCATTTAATTGAGAGAGGTCACTTCAGTTCATCTTTCCTCTACGTCATAATTAGATTAGCTACTGTACTAGACATAAAGTAGGGTTGAAAACGTGTGAGATTGAAGAGGGAAATTGAAATATTAGTTCAAGGAAACCTCTGCAGATTGTACAGCCATCATTAATAAAACCATCATTTCAGTATCTATTAATATCAAGTAATTAGTGCACTTGGTGAGATGACATAGGTATATACCGGTATGCACATCAAATAAGTAATAGTGAAGTAAATATTTGAGAGCCAAGTTTCTTTGAATGGCATAAATACATAAAATTCAAAATAAATTATTATTTGCTTTATATTGAAAAATACAGTGATACCAGTTGGTTTGGGATGATTCTGTGCAATGTGTTTAATATGTCATTTTCAAATTATTTCTTTAAAAATTCTTGATATAGCCATTGACCCCCGATTCTTGTCATGGTTATGTCATGAAATGTTTTAATGTTAAAGCCTAATGTTAAAGCCCAATATGCCCTGTACAATATGAAGCCTGAAAAAACCCACTGGAGCAGAAGTGACATAATCTGAAATCAGGAAAAAGCCCAATGAGCACCCGGATCAAAACCTGATAAAAATACTTCACTACAAACATTGCTATTCCATAATTATAATGGCAGACTGAGCAGTCAAAGAACTATACAACTGTTTTAAATTTTTAAGAGACATACAAATGAAGAGATATCATTTTGTCAGTTTGGCACAATCGGATTGTTATCTGTCTCTCAATGTGGCTTTCGTTATACCAGTGCATGAGTTGAGTCCCGCACTGATCAGACAAAATAATTGTGAGGGAGAGAAAGAGAGAAAAAAAGAGACTGTGACCCACTTCTCAATATGAGTGTGGACCGTGGATTGCTCCGAGATGACGCAGACAGAGAGGGCCATGGGTACTCTCCAGGTTCACACCTGCAGTCAGTTAATAGGGTGATCTTTCAGAGGACTCCCCATTTACATGAAAGCGCACATAAATTTCTCACATTTTCACAAATTGCCTGGTTGCCACAGAAGTAAAAAAACAAATAAACAACAAATCACATCCAGGGTGCTAGCGCAAGCTATGTGAATGAACTATTATCATTTCAGGAGATAGCTTGACATGAAGCTTGCTAGATCGCTCTATCTCTTGTGGCCCACCACCAGGAGGTGCTCCAATGGTTCCCTGTTTCGGATCACCAAGGAACGACATTGGTTGGACCAAAATTACATTGCAGCGTTCTCACCTCAGAGATAGCATGATCTAGCGCCCAATGGATAGCACTATCTCTTGTAGTAAGAACAGGGTCTGAGAGAAAAAGGTGAGGGTTCTAAAAAAGTGAGAGAGAGAGAGAGAGAGGGGGGGGGGGAGGGAGGGAGGGAGAGAGAGAGAGAGAGAGAGAGAGAGAGAGAGAGAGAGAGAGAGAGAGAGAGAGAGAGAGAAATAGAGAAATAGGCAGAGGCAGACATACAAAAACAGATAAGACAGATAGTGATAATCTTTTCTTCCTTCTTTAAATGGCTTCAAAAGCACGATTCTTCTACTCCCTGGGAGTCATCTGTTTTTTTAATTAACTGTAAAAATACAGATTTGCGTTATTTGTTCAGCAACCCTAAAAAAAAAATTCACATTTGAACTTCCTTTTATAAGATGAGTAATAAACAATTGAGCTACAGAAAGCAGAAGCAAAACCAAAATAGATTAGGTATTAAGTGGATGACCTCATTTTGTAGCATGCAGCCCATCACAATTCTATCACATGCACATCAAGTGTATCGATAGTCTGTGTCTAGTCATAGTTGAATCTTTTTAAATCCCTCCCCCTTGTCTGGCCTGGGAAACGTATTAACCCTGGTTATGCTGAACTGCTTTTACTTATCTTTCATCATTATCTAAATACTCCTCTTCTCTCCCATATTTTTCAAAAAAGTTTGCTTAGTTCATATACATTTTTAAAAACATCTAGCTTCTCTAAGCCTGTCTACCTTTTGCTTATTCTTTTCTCCATTTTATGTTCTGTTCTTGTATTCTCCCTCCCCCCCCCCCTGCCTCCTCTCTTCCTGCCACCCTCCCTCCCCTAACCCTGCCTCTCTTGCCTCTACCTGTCTGCCTTCGCTCTGCATCCCCTACCCATCCCTCCCCCTCACTTCCTCCCTCCCCTGGTTATCTTTATAATTTCATTTGTACTGATCTTTCATCATTCCATACCAAATTTTCAGTTATTTCCTGTATAAAATTCAAACAAACTTGTTTTGTTCATGACATGAACTATTTTTATTTTTCTCTCTTCTCTTCATCTCTCCTTTGTACTCATGCAATTTCCTATTAATTCCCTTCCCCTCCATTCCCTATCCCTCCCTAGCTTGGTATCTATAGCTACAATCCTATTGTAATTCTCACACTCTTTTCATTAGATCATGAAACAAAATGTAATTCTTCTTTGCATGATTTGTTATTGCTTGATATTCGAGAGCTAATGTTGCATATTTAACAATACCCCCACATATTACATTACCGCCACTTTTTACAATACCTCCACCAATGAATATGATCCAGTGCTTTTCAAGTGTCCCTTTGCAAAAGGGTTCTTTGTTGGTAAGATAATATGCAGGTACTTACAAAGCAATTGTACCTCTAAATATAGACAAAAACGACACAAGAGGGCGCAAGACACATCAAGAGTACTGTACATGTACATATTCTCTTAATTTTCACTATGGCTAGAGAGATTTTTTTTTCTCTCTCTCTCTCTCTCTCTCTCTGTCAGCCTGTCTGTCTGTCTGTCTGTCTCTCTCTCTGTCTGTCTGTCTGTCTGTCTGTCTGTCTGTCTGTCTCTCTGTCTGTCTGTCTCTCTCTCTCTCTCTGTCTCTCTCTTTGTCTGCCTGTCTCTCTCTTTGTCTGCCTGTCTGTCTCTCTCTGTCTGTCTGTCTGTCTCTCTCTGCCTGCCTGTCTGTCTGTCTGTCTCTCTGTCTGTCTGTCTGTCTCTCTCTCTCTCTCTCCCCTACCACTCTCTCTCTCTCGTTCTCTCTCTCTCGTTCTCTCTCTCTTTTCATCTAGTACTCTAGATCCATCGTACAAAAATTCAATTATCTCAAAATCCCTTTCATCTCACATCATCCATACTATCATAGGGTCAATCATAATGTAGACCAAAAGCTTCAGTTACTGGTATTGACGATGGTTCCACCGAGTCTATGTCTGGATCCATTTACCACATCTTCCCCATATTTTACAAAATTTCAGTTTTATTAAAGAATTCACTAATGCAGAGTGTAATTCTTATGGTGCTATAGCAGGCTTACCTGATGCTGGTATGTATCAAGAGCCTTTCTGGCTTTGAGGAGCAGAAGCTTGGAATCCGTCTCAAGCTTGAAAGAGACGATAAATGCTTCTGGAGCCCACTGGTGGATAAGAACTGGAAGCATCTTTGGGACAGAGCTCAGGTTGACCTCCGGAGGACCCTCTGAAGACTGCATCTTGTGTTCAGGCTGTGTCGAAGAAAGAGAAATTGCATGTTTCGGTTATCAGGTGGGCTGTATCTAATACAGACCACCTTATATTTTTGTTAAAATCGCCTTTATTTATTATTTATTTATTATTTATTAGGTGGGCTGTATCTAATACAGACCACCTTATAATTTTGTTAAAATTGCCTTTATTATTATTATTTATTTATTATTAGGTGGGCTGTATCTAATACAGACCACCTTATAATTTTGTTAAAATTGCCTTTATTATTAGGTGGGCTGTATCTAATACAGACCACCTTATAATTTTGTTAAAATTGCCTTTATTATTATTATTATTATTTATTTTTCTTATTTCGACCCACTTTTTTGTAGGCAAGATAACTTGAAAATGGTTTATTCAAATACCTTGAAATTTGGCACACATATGTATAGGCATATGGAGAAAACACGGCTATGTTTTCAACCTTGACCTTGACTGATGACGTCATCTAGGCGCCATTTTGTGAAAAAATTTGAAAATCAACTTATGATCATATCTTCATAACCAAAAGTAATATCTCATTCATATTTATCATGATCAAGGTCAATATCAGTCCGGTCAAATTCAGGTCAAAAAACGCGCGCGTGCGCGTACGTCCGCGCGTCATTACGCGCGCAAAAATTGTAAATGCTCGAAATCGTCTTAAATTTTTTTTGCATACGTTTCAGGTCATTTTAAGCATTTTATAAAAAATCGCGCGCACGAGCATGCGCGCGCGTTTTCGCGCGTAACACTATTACAAAACATAGAATCGCCATTTTTTTTTCTTTCATGATATTTCTCATATTTTTTCAAGGAATTTGATACCATGTTTATCTCTTTATGACCATTATTAACAAGATGAGCGTAAATTCAAGATAAATGTCAGTGCGCGCGAGCTCTTGTAATACATAACATACATGGGCAAAAAAATGCCTATACACAATCCATTATAGCTCTTTGGGATGCACCTGGACCCCAATTCTCTTTTAATATTTGAAAAGAGTATGAGTCAGAAATATGATTTCATGTCTCATTTTGCCATTAAGTGTATCGTGACATCATCTTAATGGCCTTGGAACTCAAAATACGAATTTGCATATTATGACGTCAGCATATTTATGGAAAATTGATTGTATCTCTGTATATATTGATTGATTTTCTTCAAAATTTCAATATGTTGTAGCTAAGATAATTCTCTACAAGTTCAATATTAACCCTTTTTCATTTTGATGACGTCATCAGAGTGAAAATTTTGATTAAAGGCCTCATGTCAGAAATTTCATAATTTGCGTGTTATGACTATAGAAGGTGAATTTCGTTCACGTAATGAATCTACATGATAGTGTTTTTTAAGAATTTTCAAGCAGTATCTCGCTTAATTTTGCTCTATTTTGTCTCAAATTTAAGTTGACCAGCCCACCTATACTTGTTCCAAACAAGTATTATATGTCTAGTTATTCTTTATTTTTCTTATTTCCACCCATATTTTTGTGGACAAGATAACTTGAAAATGGCTCAATCAAATGCGTTCAAATTTGGCACACATATGTATAGGCATATGTACAAAGCACAATAACGTTTTCAACCTTGACCTTGACTCTCGACGTCATCTAGGCGCCATTTTGTGAAATTTTCTGAAAATCAACTCATGATCATATCTTCATAACCAAAAGGTATTTCTCATTCATATTTATCATGATCAAGGTCAATATCAGTCCAGTCAATTTAAGGTCAAAAAACGCGCGCGTGCGCGTACGTCCGCGCGTCAGTGCGCGCGCAAAATTGTTAAATGCTCAGAATCGTCTCAAATTTATTTTGCATACGTTTCAGGTCATTTTAAGCATTTTATAAAAAATCGCGCGTACGAGCATGCGCGCGCGTTTTCGCGCGTAACACCATTACAAAACATAGAATCGCCATTTTTTTTTCTTTCATGATATTTCTCATATTTTTTCAAGGAATTTGATACAATGTTTATCTCTTTATGACCATTATTAACAAGATGAGCGTAAATTCAAGATAAATGTCGGCGCGCGCGAGCTCTTTTAATACATAGCATATATTGGCAAAATCATGCCTATACAAATTCCATTATAACTCTTTGGGATGGAACTGGACCCCCAATTTTTTTCATATTTAGATAGAGTATGAGGCGGAGATATGATTCCATGTCTCATTTGGCCATTAAATGTATTGTGACATCATCATAATGGCCTTGAAACTCAAAATACGAATTTGCATATTATGACGTCAGCATATTTATGGAAAATTGATTGTATTTTTGTAAATATTGATCGATTTTCTTTTAAATTTCGATATGTTGTAGCTAAGATAATTCTCTACAAGCTAAATATTCACCATTTTTCATTTTGATGACGTCATCAGAGTGAAAATTTCGATTAAAGGCCTCATGTCAGAAATTTCATAATTTGCGTGTTATGACTATAGAAGGTGAATTTCGTTCACGTAATGAATCTACATGATATTGTTTTTTAAGATTTTTTAAGCAGTATCTCCCTTATTTTTGCTCTATTTTGTCTCAAATCTTAGTTGACCAGCCCACCTATACTTGTTCCAAACAAGTATTATGT
Organism: Strongylocentrotus droebachiensis; assembly: GCA_035222895.1. Lineage (NCBI taxonomy): Eukaryota > Metazoa > Echinodermata > Echinoidea > Camarodonta > Strongylocentrotidae > Strongylocentrotus > Strongylocentrotus droebachiensis. The sequence continues at coordinate 62,257 of JAVYIG010006272.1, read as the reverse complement.
CTAGTTTATTTTTCTTATTTCGACCCACTTTTTTGTGTGCAAGATAATTTGAAAATGGCTCAATCAAATATCTTAAAATTTGGTACACATAATGTATAGGCATATGAACAAGGCACAGCAAAGTTTTCAACCTTGACTTTGATTGATGACGTCATCTAGGCGCCATTTTGTGAAATTTTCTGAAAATTTATTCATGATCATATTTTCATAACGGTAATTCATTTCTCATTCATATTTATCACGATCAAGGTCAATATGTGTCCGGTCGATTTCAGGTAAAAAAACGCGCGCGTCCGCGTGCAAAATTTTTAAATGCTCAAAATCGTCTCAAATTTGTTTTGCATACGTTTCAGGTCATTTAAAGCATTTTGTAAAAAATCGCGCATAAGCGCATGCGCGCGCGTTTTCGCGCGTAACACCATTACAAAACATAAAATCGCCATTTTTTTTTCTTCATGATATTTCTTATATTTTTTCAAGGAATTTTATACCATGTTTATCTCTTTATGACCATTAATAACAAGATGAGCGTCAATTCAAGATAAATGTCAGTGCGCGCGAGCTCTTTTAATACATAGCATATATGGGCAAAAACATGCCTATACAAAATCCACTATAGCTCTTTGGAATGAACCGTGACCTTCAATTTTTTTCATATTTAGATAGAGTATGAGTGGGAGATATGATTCCATGTCTCATTTGGCCATTAGGTGTATCGTGACATCATCATAATGGCCTTGGAACTCAAAATACGAATTTGCATATTATGACGTCAGCATATTTATGGAAAAATTGATTGTATCTCTGTAAATATTGATCGATTTTCTTCCAAATTTCGATATGATGTAGCTAAAATAATTCTCTACAAGCTCAATAGTCATCATTTTTCATTTTGACAAAGGCATCATGCCGTATTTTAGCGATTAAAGGAGGCATGTCAATTTTTCACATTTTGCGTGTATTCTCTATGGGACATGACTTTTTCTCAAAACTGGATTCTACATTCCCGTCTTTCACGAGCAATATCTCCGTCGTTTTAGTTTCGTTTTTTTGCTGAGCTTTTAGTATGTTGTAGCTGAGACAATAAGCTATCATAAATGTGCCCTTTATTTTTCAATCAGATGCCGGGATCATGCTCATATTTCACTTGCAAAGTGGGATTTGAGAATTCCATTTTTTGTTTACGTGTAATCGCTATGGGAAATGTTTTGGTTTATCGGTAACGCATTCGACTTCCTACCTCGTGATCCCTGGTTCGAGTCCGGGTGTCTCCAAGAATTTTTTTCTTCCCTTTTTTTTTCTTTTTGGCCTTTCACTGTACCACCTCCTTTGACTATTAAAACACGTAGAATCGCAAATGTAATAAACACTCCTCTTTACCTTATTATTACACTATTTTCACTTGATCCATTACTTTTTGCGTGTAATCCCTATGGGAGATGACTTTTTCTCAAATCTGGATTCTATACATTCATGTCTTTTGCGAGCAATAACGCCGTTATTTCTGCTTGAATTTTGTTGATTTTGAATATGTCGTAGCTGAGACTATATGCTATCTTAATCATCCCTCATTTTTTCAATAAGATGTCAAGATCACGCTCATGATCATCGACAATATCATCATGATCATTATCATTATCATCATGATCATCATGATGATAATCATCATCAACATCATCATGATCATCATTATTATCATCATCATCATCATGACGATCATCATCATCATCATCAATTTCGTTCACATCATGAATCTACATGGCCTTGTCTTTTTAGCAGTATCTCGCTTATTTGTGCTCTATTTTGTCTCAAATTTTAGTTGACCAGCCCACCTATACTTGTTCCAAACAAGTATTATGTCTAGTTTAAATTAAGTTTACATTCCTCGGGTATGATCTAGCATTTCCTTAAGTCAAAAACACTGTTATTGTCAGAATGATCACAATGAAAAGTTAAGTTTATCTTGAGGGTATAAAAAAAGATGTATACAAGGATGAAAAGCCGTTTGGGGGGAATGAATAGTCATGTCTCATGCTGCAGAAAAAGACAAGAAAATCATTTTTATCTTAACCTCATTTTATGCAGACTCAGAAGATATGCAGTTGAACACTAATGGAAATTATACAAAATGTAATAAATAAATAATTTGAGAAAACATTTACAATTGACAATCGTGGAATATTCCACAATTGTGGAATAATCTCTTGAATACCTTGAAATGTACCAAAAGTCTTTCAGTCTTTAAACAAACATATAAAAATCATCTTTTAAATCTATGTTAAGTTGCCTTCTCCCTTCCTCTCCCATACCTTTTACCCATCCGTTTTGTTTTGTTATTGTAGTTGCTGTTGTTGTAGTGTTAGTTACTTAGTTTATGTTTTTGTTAAATTTGACTTTCATGTATACTCAAGGGATTGACCATAGACAGGCATGTAGGTCTATTGTCGATCCCACCATTATCTGTTATGTTATATTTATGGTGTATTCTTGTTTGTCTTTTGATTATTTTGTATTTTTATCAGATTGTGGAAATAAACTTGAATTGAATTGAATTTAATTTTTCATTCTTTGTATTCATTGCTAAAAAAGAATGTCTTACAGACTGATTCATATGTTCATGAACATTAAATGGCTATTTGTTCTATTTTTGCAATGTTCTTAATCAGATCTTTTAACAGTTAAAATGAATGTGCCCATCCAAGTGTGAAAGTTCAAAACTTGATCTTCATCACAGTTAGTAGAGGATTATTTTTTAAATTTAATTTGATATTTATTTTATTAATGATTTATATGAAAATTCTGAACAATTAAGAGTGTCCACTTTTTTTATTTTTTTTTTATTGCCGAGTGTATGACATCAGTGGTAGTTTATCAACCTCTGTTTTATGCCAACATTTTAATATACAGTGCGTCCCAGAAAAAAAAACACAAGAATTATCGATGTTTGATCATAACTTAATCTCAATTGTAATTGATAAATGACACATATTTGGAAAGCTTAGATCCTCCTCTTTCATTTGATGCAACTCACCTGATGCATATTTCACGCATGAGTGATTTAAATGAATTTGAAGAGAGGAAACCAAAAAGTCATTTGGCGGTTGATATCTGAATTTCAAAAAGAAATTCACATTTCTAGAAAGTTGAGTTTTTGCCCTTTCATATGGCACCTCAATCACGAATCAATCAATTCTGGGACGCACTGTATATCAAACCATTATAGTTTTCCATTTTTACATCTGATTCACTTCTTGAAATCCAGACCAGTTGGCAGGAGAGGATCCATTATTTTGCAAAGGAGGGTATTCTTAAAATTATCTGACAAGCTTCTCCCCACCCCATTAAAAATCCAAACCAAATAGCAACTACTACCAAAAAAAAAACACCACATCACCACCTCAAAAAGGGGTGGGGTCACATTATTGGAGTTGTGTACTTAAGGTATGCTACGTATATTTCAGGAGGGGAGGGGGAATGGGCCAGCTGTGTACACCCCCTCTCCTCCCCCCCCCCCCTTTTCCTCCCCCGATGCCAGTGCAAGTCTATGTCTACCAACCATTTCATCCCTGGGTATGTAGAAGTCCGATACGGCTGCTGCCAGGAGGAACATGCTCTTCTGTCCAAGCTGACCCAAGACGTCTGAGATGCTTTTCAGGAAGTAGAGGTAGTCTTGAAGAGAGAAGAACGGGATGGAGAGAAGACTGTTGGAGGAGGATGCGGAATGGTAGGCTCGTAGCACCCTGGCAAGTCTGGCAGACTCATTTGGTTTCACTGCAAACAGGGATAATGTGAAGAAATATGCAAATGTAACATCTTTGCTCTATCCTGTCATGTGTGTATGTGTGTGCTTGTATATATGCGTGTGCATTTAATTTATATTTTTATTATACATATATTGTACTTGTATGTAGGGTCCTGATTACAAGCAGTCTTGCTTCTCAGGGGCCCTGGCCATTATAATTGTTATGTTGTTGTTCTTTGATATTATTCTGTTATTGTTTCAATGTTTTTGTATACCGGTATATATATATTTTTTAATGGTCAATAAATGAAATGAAATGAAATGTAATACATGTAGGCCTAAGTTCATAACATGGACGATAATGAGCAATAAAAAGGATAGATATTTTTAATAGAAAATATGACACAAATTAAAAGCATTTCTTGGTAAAACCCTGGCAAATTCAGAGTTTATTAAGTTGTGTCCTTTGCCACTATGCTTCATAGAACCTTCTAATTCATGTTGCTCTCTTGTATGAGTATACTGCATGCTTTAATTCTTAGTGAGGAAAACAGAATCAAATCACCAAACATTTAACTACAAAACACCTTAAAGGTAAAGACCAGTATTGGCAACGCCCCAATTTCAAAAAATGAAATGGAAGCTCTCATTACCAATCATGTGAAAGAATATGTTTTGACTAATACATGATGATAAAAAATTTGCCGGGAAACCGCCTACTAATTCATATATTTGGTAAATTTATCTCTCTCATGGTCTGGTGAGAGAGATAGGGTAGTCCCATATACATCTTTCTGTGTATAGTGCTTGTAACTTTACGAAGAATGGGCCAAATTTCTTATCATTTTGATGATTCCAGAACCTTGCAGATGCTAGATGCTAGATGATCAACCTTTTCTGATCGATTCCACAACGTTTCTTTCACAATGCAATCGCATGACCATTACTGGTCTTTACCTTTAAGCAAATTATCAAGGAATGGATACAGTTAATACAACGTAATCAAGCAACCAAGTTTGGATGTTGGAATTGAAAGTTGTAGGAAATGTTTATGGTAATACTGTTTTTTGGAGATATTCACAACATTTCAGTTGTTTTAAGCATTTTTACATAAAGAACTTTGCTTTACATACAGTGATTCTCAAACTGAATTATTTGACGAAACTAATTTTCTCTGCAATGATTACGCTATACATTGACAGGTTTTGGCAGGAAGGTCTCCTGGCAAAGATAGCATCAACACATCCGTCCCCATTCCCCAACTCTGCTGCATACCATTGCAGAATTCTACCACAGCTGCACGAACAAGGTGTTCTAGGACCATTTTGTAGGACCCTCTTTTCGTGTCCTGCAAGGAGTGAGGCAAGGAGGTGATTTATCTCCCACGCTCTACACACTCTACATTGATGACCTCATCAAGCTCCTGAGAAAATGCCATCTAGGTTGCACAATCAGGAACCGCTACGTAGGTGTCATAGCATTTGCTGATGATATTGCTCTCCTAAGTAACAACCCAACAGAGCTACAACAAATGCTTAACATCACATTCCAGTATACTCAAGAATGGAGATACAAGATCAACCCCACTAAGAGTGCTGTCATTGTGCTGAACCAACATTATACAATCAGCGGACATTCCTGGCATATAGATGACGAGACAATAGACGAGGTATCCTCCTACAAGCATCTTGGCATTACCAGGGCATGTGACCCTCAACATGATTATGCAGCAGATACGATCACCAAAGGTTACAGAGCCTTTTATGCCCTAGTTGGAACCTCTCCACTCGGAGCAAGGGTTGTACCTCACATCGTGGCAAGGCTCTGGACAACATTCTGTGTGCCACGGATGCTGTATGGCTGCTCCAGCCTGCCTTTCTCCAAAGCAATGCTGAATCGCCTTTTATTACCAAGCTTATCAATCAGTCATTATGTACTGGTATTGTCCCAAGTGCATATAAAACTTTTCATGTAACACTGGTGTTTAAAAAAGCCCCATTTAGATTGTAATGATTTAAAGAATTATCGCCCTATAGCTAATCTTATGTTTGTTGCTAAAATCATGGAACGTATTGTAGCTAATCAACTGAAAGTATATCTTAACAACAATTGTCTATTTTCTGATATGCAATCAGCCGGTTTCACTCTACAGAAACTGCACTGCTCAAAGTGTACAATAATTTACTATTGGCAGTTGATAAGGGTCAAGAAGTAGCCTCAGTAATGTTAGACTATTCAGCAGCGTTCGACACTATCAATCATCGTTCTTTGGTTGAACGCTTCTGCCACACTTTCGGGATTGGTGGCACAGCCTCAAAGTGGTTTACATCATACCTTGAACATAGAGAACAGGGAATTGTAATCAACGAGAGTATATCTGACCCTTTCCCTCTTTTGCATGGAGTGCCCCAGTGTTTGGTTCTCGGGCCGCTCAAGTTTATTTTATATACAAGTCCACTCAGTGATGTAATAAATGGATAAAGAAACATACACCATGTAACATACGCGGAGGATACGCAGTTGTATGTAATCCTTGAACCCCGTCACCGGTTGGTTAGCTTGACATATCTTGAAGAGTGTGTTAGTAATGTGAAATGTTGGGCACAGAAAAACTTAAGCTTAACAGTGACAGATCTGCATTAATTCACATCACATCTCAGTTTCGTAAACCCTTGCCCTTGCCAGATTTTGTTTTAGATGACAAAAAATTGTGTACCTCTGAATCAGCCAAAAACCTGGGTGTTACCATAGACACTGCTCTCAATATGAAGTCTCACTTAAGGAAAGTATGTAAAGCTGCATCTTATGGTATCCACAAAATTGGTAAAATTAGGAAATTTTTAGATAAACCCAGTTCAACTTCCTCTCACTTTCAACTAATACCTGGCTCTCGTGTGAAAACAAGATACGGTGATAGAGCACTTTCTGTAGACGCCCCCCCAGTTGTGGAATAGCCTCCCGTCCTACATCCAAAATGCTCCTTCTATATCCACTTTCAATGTAATGTTAAAAATCCATCTGTTCAAATCCATATGATGAATTATGTCTTCTCTAAACATGTCAAATAAATAAATGATGTTGTACTACTATTTGTTATGAAATAAGTCATCTTTAGCACAATTTAAGTTAGATTAAGTTGATTTATTCATTTATCTGTAACAAACTGTAGTTTTGTAACGTAACATAGCGTAACATACTGTAATTTTGTACTGAATAATATTGTGTAATCGTGATGCTGTCGTCACAGCTTTTATTTCGTGTAAGGACATTGCTTCACTTAATGGCTGCTGGGAAAACATTACCACAGCGCCTAGAAACTATGTGTTAGGCACGTTATAAATGTGATATATTATTATTATCAAAGCACAGATCCACCTGTTCAAACAGATATTCGGGCTTCCAACACCATCAGCTGATGAAGCAGTCTATCTGCTTACCGATACCTTCCCGATTAGTCAGCTGGTCTTACAAGATAAGCTTCTACTCCTAGGGTAGATCTTGAACATTGACTTGGATAGGATTGAATACAGGATGCTCCTTCATGGTATCTTTCCTACACCTCTTCCATCCAGCAATAATAATAATAATAATAATAATATTTAATTTTTATATAGCGCTTAATACAAATGTCTCTAATCGCTTTACAAATATACTATTACCCCGGTCATTGGATTCAGTGCTTGCCCGCACACACTGTGTGCACAATCTCCACTCCCTGGAGAGCATTCCAGCCGGGCGTTACTTGACGCTCACAAGCTGTTTGACCAACAAAAACGGCCGCTTGGCTCTTTTAAAAGCAGCTCAGCCTTCCCACTCTAGACGAGCTTGTAATGAAGCCCCCAACTACCAACTATGGAAGCGGATGGTGCAGTCAGCAATCATGCAAGCTTGTGAGTCCAGACAGTGTGTTGCCCTCACTAACAGGACTTCTTTATCCCTGTGGACCAGAAAACCTAAACTAAAGGCCTAGGATCTGTATCCTGGGCATATCGCCATGCCGAGCTTGAGGCCAGCTGTCACCATTCGAGCCCATATCTTCTACAAAGTCTTCCAGACCCAAGTCAGGCTTGTCAGGATCGGGAAGACAGCTGATGACTGCTACCGTCTGTGTCGGGCAGAGTGAGAGGAATTTGAGCACCTTGTTGCAACTTGCCCAGCCCATTCATCTGTGCGTCTAGGCCTTATTAAACGTATTAAAGATAACCTCCACACAAACAGTTCACACAATACTTTGAGCCTGTCCCTACGCTGTTCTTGGAGTCGGTGCTCTTTCTCCCTCCTGGACCCATCAGCGATAGTGCGAAAACACAGCTGCATACAATTATTTATACGCAATCTTCACACAACCCGTCAAAATCTACTTAACAACCTTTTTAGTACCCCAACGACCTATAGAAAGCCATTTATGGAACTTCGGCAGGCTCACAGTGCCGATGATCTCCGATCTTAGCGGAGGAAGGATACAAGAGAAATATATTCTACCTGTTATTGCACTTGAACTTGACTTGGTCTCATCTGTCATTACAAAAAGATCAAGGAGATTCTCTTCTGGGAAATGCCTGACAAAGGGCTTGGCTGACTTTGCCCGATGCAGGAAGATGACAGCATACCCTGCAGCTAGAAAGTATCTGGAAATATCAAAGTGATTAAAAGGGGAAAAATAAAAAATTGTTTAAAGTAAAGGTGGAATAAAAATCTTATAAATAAATTATTAGTGACATTACAAAGTTGGCCAAAGAGATGAAGGCTATTATCAAGGCTATGAAAGCAATGAATATGGAGGAGCATATTACTGGGGATGGGTATTATGCTGCATAGGAGGTCTTTTTTTCTTTTCTTCATTGACCAAATATTTTTTATGATAGATAATCTTTACATATTTTGCATCCTTTTGATCAAACACTTATTATTTTGTTACCAGCCCTCAATCAAGAAGGTTTGAGGTTTTCGATAGTCGATACTGCATCAATATATGATTATCTTCCAGCTAATCTTGAGCTCTGATAGAAAAATGAGAGAAAAGGTGAAAAATTGAGCAATATCCGATTAAAAATAGGAAAGTTATGAATTTATGAGTTGTCATTAGTGCAAATTGGCAACACTGTGACGTATAGATCTTGCAAGCTTTCATTATCTTAGTCCTTCATGAGGAATAGATTTGTTTCATACAGGGGTTGTATAAAAACATATGCAAGAATTATATTTATGGTGAATGAATGATTGAACATTTTCTTAAGGAAAGTTTTTTCATTGACATTTTTCATTACAGGCCAAATGGGAGGGGACCTCGCAGGATACGTCACAGAGTTGCCAATTTGTGTTTGATTTATCGCACCTTCAAATATTCATAACTTTCTTATTTTTAAATGGTTTTTGCTCATACTCTCACTGACCCGTTTCTCTTTTTTTCTGCTTCTATTAAAACCAACTTAATATCAAGGTGGACTTTCCCTTTAAAAATTAATTGATATTATATACACTAGAACATTAAAGCATCAGTAATTTCTTCTTACTCCTATCAGCCCCTGTATAATCATATGGTTGTGTGGCCGGCAGAAAGGCATTAGCATGTGTGCATGCCATAAAGCAAATTTCTGGTCACTTCCTTTTAATCCCTTTTTTAAAAACATGGCTGAGGGGTTTCTCTTATGAATAATAAAATCAAAAAGTGAATATGGATGGTAGCTACATAATTTGAGTATTTTTGTATCAAATACAGTTAACTCTGCATAACTTGAAGTCCAACTTTCTCCAAGTTCAATCAATTTGTTTGACCAAATCATGCGAAGCGTATGTTCTTCTGCTAGCCGCGACACAATAGTTGATGTGATATATTAATTTGTTACCATACTCTGTGGATGCAGCACCTCTGGTACCCGTGCTAAAGTTATCAATGAATCTCACGGTTCTGCTTTCCATTGGTACAGCGGTCCCTCCAGACTGTTTGACGATACATTGAAAGAAAGATGGTTAAAAACAAATTAGCTGCAATGGACCAAATACATTCCTTTCACACGGTGATGCTGACACTGTGCCCTGTTAAAAATAATATTTGTTTTATTTTCTCTCAGTATTCTTTTATCAAAATTGGCTCCCAACACTTTAGAGAGGCTTCAAATGAAACATGTAATTAACTTTGGCTTGTGTAATGGCCATCCAAGAGAAATAAATAAAATGATTGTCAACCCCAAAATTGCTATTTAAAAAAAAAAAAAAAAATATTATTGTGACGGTTGCGTGAAATCGGGAAGAAGGGGGGGGGGATGGTTTGATAGAAATCCCACCGCTGCCACCATTGTGACGGTTGCGTGAAATCGGGAAGAAGGGGGGGGGGGGAGGATGGTTTGATAGAAATCCCACCGCTGCCACCATTGTGACGGTTCTAGGGAATCGGGGAATCGAGGGGGGGGGGGGTTAATATGCTTCCACCATTGTCCCAAAATCATCCCCTTCGCTACATAAACTTTCTCCTGCTACCATTATAGCGAATTCTATCAATATAGGGAATACAAGTAAACAGGTCTGGAAAAAAGACTACAATAATAACCACTTTTATGTCAGTCTCTTATACCATGAGTTACTTCATAATTCTGACGGTTGCTGCCACCACCTAAGTCTTAAATCTGGAGCGCTAGGATCTCCAAAACAACACAGTTTGTGTGTTTACATTCACTCTGTAATCTGATACACTCTCACTTACATACACAGATTCCTAAGAAACCGGACCATGCGTCCTTCTACTAGTATACGCTTAAAGTCATTGTGACATAAGGCAATTGCTTCCTTTTTGGGACGCAATGTCTCGTCCTTTTCCAATCTGTCTCTCGTCACGTGCAAGACACGTTGTCTCACTCTCTGGGAAAACTCTGTATTGATTTGGCCATTTCCCATCAAAGTTAGCTTCTAGAGTCTCAAACCACTTCACAACATCTTCCATCCTTTTATAGCGAGTGTTATTCTCACCCCTGATACCGTAATTAAGTATCATTAAGTAGGAACTAATCATGTTTTTGTCTCTCTAACAAGCCTCACAACACCATTTAGACCATAATCGTGTCCCATACATTCGTTTCTGTGTATTAAGTCTTCCACTCAGTCACTCACTAAATAACAAAAATAGTATCTTATTCCCTTTCACACTTCCGAGCGATTTATAAGGCACGATGACCTGAGTCCGTTTGTCTGAAATATACAGACAAAGTCCTTGTGTTCCTGTTTAGTAATAAATCCTACAGTAGTTCCAAATCTACTATAGATCATCAACAATGCATACTTAATTTACTAGGCAAACCAGACTAACAAGATTTATAACTTGAATCAATCTAAAGTTGAATAAAGAATGTATTATTCAATAAACTATTTCCAGGCAACTATTCAACAATATAAGAACCGTAAAACTCTCAACAAGGACAGAAATACTTTCATGAACTTTACTAACTTACTGATTGCTACTAGGTATGTACATTAATTAATCATTTTAATAAACGTTTACTGCTTGTACAATTTATACAGTATTTCCTAGTTTTATATTTACAAGAAGTCAACCTTAATTGACAAGTATAGACTGCATACGATTTAAATAATGTACATGTATAGAATTACTAAACTTAGATAGAGGCTTTACTAACGAACTTTACAAACCACCATGGCTGTCAGACCAATGTTAACATTTCTTTCTAACTCTTATTACAAGTAATTCTATTCTGACTGACTACTAGTATTCTCAGTACTCCTACCCCTTGACACCCAACTATCTACCTGCGCCTGACACCCTTTGGCCATTGTGTCCCTTTATCGTCCCCATTCTATAAGAATGAAACATTAAAACCAATTCACCCTTCCAAACAGGATTTTCAACAGTCTTTCCACTCCTTTATTAAGTAACAAGTTAACGCACTGTGTCGGTTAAACATTGTACCTCTATAAATCCATCATCACTGTTATAAACTAGCCTCGAGTTATTATCTCCTAGTTATAACTTACTCCAGAATATACTTGTATAAGATTTGACTTTCTAAATTCAAAGATAACCGGCATTCCATTGAATTCGTCCCTTACTGTCTTAAGTTCGCACCTCTTAATTATGTAGTAAAGTAATAATTGCCTGATTTAGATAGGCTCGTAAATGCAGCTATTTAATTAATTAACTACGAGGGTACATATTCAACTGTCCACTATTCAATGTCATTCTATTAATATACATGTACATGTTATATACAAGTAATGAGTGTAATTCAAAGGAGTAAGAAGGGGGGAAAGAAGAGACACTGCGTCCATGTCCAAATCTAAGGACACTGTCCTCCAAGACAAGCCCATGCATTGTCTATACATATAACGTTCTATGTGTCCATTCCAGGTTGAAGGACACACTGTCCTGTCCAAGACAGGACGAAGAAGGAGAGGGGGGGGGGGGGGAATTACACTCTTACTGTAAACTGTTATATATTCATTAAATAAAATGTAGATAATAAACTATAGATATACGACAAAGTTGTTTCTCCAACTGTCTCGATCCTTTATACACTTTCTATACAATATCTATATACAATATCAAGTTCATTAAAACATCATTACAAGATCTACGGAGTATCACGCCCTCATAGACGAACAACTTATAAGTTTAAGCGTTATACAATATTAAATGATATGAATTAAACTACGGAGGCACTGGTGACTTTCTGTTCTTAATTAGGTCACAAAAGACCGAAGCCTTCCTTTCCAAATATTCATGGTCTACGACTCTACGGAGAAATCAAGATAACAATACAATGTAATATTTATTATCAAACATAGTTAAACTGGCCACAGAAACAAAACTAAAAAATGGCTAGACTTGAGATATGACCGCATTTGGGACAGATTGTCAGTCTGCCCAACGACCTGAATCACACTCAATTTTATGTGTCCAAATTAATCAATTACATGTAGGACACCAAAGAGCAAAATCTCTCTCTCAAAAATAGGTTGACCATTTCTAGATTTATTCCTAAACAATGGCAATATTATCTTCACAAAGAAGAAGATAATCACACAAAATAGACATTTCACTTAATAAAAACATCTTTCATATATTTGCGTAATGACATTTCAATAATAATTGCAATGACGACCTTCGTCATTGCCTTGTTTTCGTTCACATTCTGCCCCATTAATATTCTCCTTTTCCTTATCCTTATCGTCAGGAAATCGCATTCGTTTTGCACGTAGTGTTTGTGATTCCTAGTTAGGTGCTTTCCTCATGTCTTTTTCCTTTCAAATTTCATAGGCATAGTCTCTAACATCTCATCAAGGTCACTACTTTCTTCGATTTTGGAAATCACTCATGCATGACCGTCCAGGCGCCATTTTGTCCGTTTCTGGTCCATTTTAAGGCCTTTATATCTTCCTTCCCATCCCCACTATCCTAGATCCTACAAACTTCTAACAAATTCCTCTAGATAGTCTGAGAGATGTCCTTTCATCTGCGACGTATGACTTGACCTTCAAAATGCCATCTTCATACTCGAATTTCAAATCTAAAACCGACTCCGTCAAAAAAATCTCAAGTTCTTGAAAAATGGACCCTTAAATAATCTAAAACTGCCATAACTATCTCATATAAATTCCGTTTTGTATTTAAATCTCACAGTATCTTTATCTCATAATTGCACATAGCCGTGCCAAATTTCACGCTCCAATGGCTTTGCACAACATAAATAGCGCCCTCTAAAGTTTTGGGAATTGGCTTTCTCTCTGTGGCCGTATCTCCATAATGGCTTGGCAAACCCGTACCCTTTTTTGGATTTAGATACTTGAAGATATGCCCTTTCCAGCCATATATACAAAATTATATACCCTATCACTGACCAAATTTGAGAAAATTGCCCTCCAAATTCGCCATTTTCAAGAAAATTCCGAAATAACTTCAACTTGCTCTAAAATGGCGATCTTTATACTTAAATCAATGAAACTTGGCAGACATATGTATCCATATACGTGACAACTGTTTACCAAGTTTGGTAAAATTCGAATATGTCAGCGCAAAGTAATCGCCAAAAATGATGAATTTACTATGCATTACATAATAGCGCGTTTAATGCGTGCAATACATTGCGCGCAGATGACAATGGTGTCAAACTGACCGCAATGAAGTGCCCTTTGGAATGATACCAAGTATAGTATATGTTCACACAGAAAATTGTGAGTAAATCGCATTTGAACAAAGGTCACTACACGAATTCCGCCGAGTTTCCGCCCGAATCTAACATGTATCGGCTATGACGTCATTTTTTCAGACTGCTTTTCGCCCCTTAAACGACCTTTTTTTTCCTTGAAAATTTGCAGTGACATGCCGAGTTTCAATACGCAGGGCACCTCGTGGCCGGATTTTTAAAATTGGTCAATGGGGCCATTTAAGACGCCATTTTGTCCTATAAATCTATTTTACATCACGTGTTTCGATAGGATTATCATAGAAAAAAAGAGAGTTGTTTACAATAACAATCATGAAATTCTCTTTCTAATGATACCAAATACGGCCCATAAAGAGACATAAAGAGAGAGAGAAAAAACAATTTAACTCCGGTCAAAATACAGATCCTGTACGTTTTCCGCTCATGCATTACACGCATTGTCTATGGGGCATATTGGGTTCACGCTTTTGACCCCCAGATAGATCTTTATTGCAATGACGAACATGCACCAAATCCCCTTGGTTTTTGCACGCAGTGCTTGCGAGCCCTTTCTACGTCCTTTCCCATATCCCAATTTCTTTCAAACTTTGTAGGCATAGTCACTACCATCCCATCAAGGTCAATGTTAAGGCATTTCTTTCGCCCTACCTATCTCCAATATCACAGAAGCTACAGACTTCGTACAAATTGCTCTGGATAGGGCGAGAGAAGCTCTTTCGTTTGGCACGTAGAAACATGGCGTCATTGCACGCACATCGTTGTGACACGATTGCATTTCTAGTTCAACTATAATCCCATGCCAATATTCAGACACTTATGAGACACTGTGTCCCTTAAACGATAATGGGACGTTCCGTCCCTCTAAAAATAGGACGCACCGACCGTCCTAGACAAGTTCACAAGGACGTTTCGTCCATTCACTACCGGTACTGGACATTCTGTCTTGTTTCCTTCTATCCAAACTATAACAAATATAGATGCCTATTTCCAACTTAATATATCACCATCAAAAATACTTCAAAACTTCTCTTCATATACACCATTCTGACCGCATTGATCCATAGAACAATAAAATATCCCTCTCCCTCTATCATTTTAGAACAATCCTAGTAAATTTGCATAAGTAAACATTGTATGAGTCACTATTTATATTCACCTTTCGCGTAATACCCTGCAAAAACTGTCAGTCGCGTACCTGGGTAACCCAGTAACCCACGCGCGGACTATTTATACTCCTTGGGTCGCGCATGGAAAAGAAAGCTGTACGCGCATATACAATCATTTAATTGGCTGCGCACCTTGGATCGCGCCTTAAACTAATGCATTATACATGAATATTCAGTTATCGATCAATAGTAGAATAAATTAAGCACTGTTTATCAACAAGAGCACATGCTACTTGTAAAACTAGTCGCTCGTTCAGAGCAAATCCATTAAAACATGTCATAAATAAATAACGATTATAAAAGACATTTTATATAATATTCACAAGTATATAAAGAGAAAGAGTAAGAAAGAGAAAGATCATTTTCATATATCCGTCACATTATTATTATTATTATTAGACCCCTATTATTTTTTTTTAAATATTTTTTTTTTTTTTTTTTGGGGGGGGGGGGAATCTGAATAAGGAAATACCACATATTACTTCAACTTGTATGCCTAATTAAGATTATGAATTCACTATGAATGAAGGGATAAAAAAAGGGTCCTGGGTACATCTATGACTGTTCGTCAAAAATCCTACTCACTTAAAGGTAAAGACCAGTAATGGTCATGCGATTGCATTGTGAAAGAAACGTTGTGGAATCGATCAGAAAAGGTTGATCATCTATCATCTAGCATCTGCAAGGTTCTGGAATCATCAAAATGATAAGAAATTTGGCCCATTCTTCGTAAAGTTACAAGCACTATACACAGAAAGATGTATATGGGACTACCCTAACTCTCTCACCAGACCATGAGAGAAATAAATTTACCAAATATATGAATTAGTAGGCGGTTTCCCGGCAAATTTGTTATCATCATGTGTTAGTCAAAACATATTCTTTCACATGATTGGTAATGAGAGCTTCCATTTCATTTTTTTTAAATTGGGGCGTTGCCAATACTGGTCTTTACCTTTAATAATAATATATCCCTACCAGTATTCATTTATGTTACTATACCTTAGTTTAATCTGATCATAGGAGGTATACTATACAGGAGCTAAGTAATAGAACTATATGTTCAATGATATGTTGTAGTGATGGTACGGTTGGAAAATATATATAAAAGTTACATTTCATCATTTTGGTTTACAGAATTACCCATTACTTTAGCATCAATTTGCACAGTCAGACATACTTATATAGATCACATGAATGATCTCTGACTTCAAGTTTATTCTTCTTGGCCACGTACACGTTTGACAATGTCACTCACTCATAAATGTGATCTTTCAGTGCATGATCATGGAAGATGTCAATTTTGTTTGACTCACGCATACCGGTAGCCCCAGCCTAGGTCAATTAATAATATATTTTTTTTTAAATGGTAGATCTCTATAACATGGTCATGAAAAAAACAAGTTCTTCTTCATCTCCAACATCCCGACATCGATCTGACTCTAACCTAAGTCTCTTCTCTCTCTCCCCCATCTATCTCATTCAATCATTCTTTCTGAATCTCTAATCTCCCTCGATCTCTCTCTCTCTCAAACACAGTAATCAACCGACAGGTGATATGGAAAATTGATTTAATATTGAAACAATGGCCAAAGCAAGTTTTGACAAGGTCAGCAGGGCCAGGGCCTTTTCATCTGATTTTCTAAGGACTTTATTTGCATAAGAATACATGTAGCAGGAACTAGCGGAACCTTCAAAATCAAGTGCCCAGGAGTTTCGGTTCATAATGATCGCGAGTATCCGATGGATTACGGACAAACAACAAAATCAGGACATTGTAAATGATTACTGTTACTGTCGCCGAGCTCTTACCGTAATGAGGACCACATTTTTGCAGCCAGTTTGATGTTGCTTTACAAAACTTTCAACTTGTCTGGTTGTATGTTCAAAATTGTTGGGAGGTGGGAAATCCTCAAAGAAATGCCTCGATGTTTGCGACATCATCTCACTCTCAGCTCCCCAGCTAGCTAACTCGATGAGATGTGATGCGTAGTATAAATTAAGGCTCTTGTATATTTAAAAATGTATTTACAAAATCATTCATTTTGACCCGTTAATAACAGATTGAATCGAAGATCTTACTTGTGATTCGTCATCATTTACAGGGTGCAGTCCAGCCCTGGTGCAGTCTACTAGAACTTTGAATATTTACATATTACCAGCCTCATAGGAAGTAAAAAAAAAGAACCAAGTTGGGCCTAACGGTTTGATGATTAACAAGTTATGGACTAGATTCTAGATCTAACAAGTTAGATTCTAGAGTATATCAATTATCTTACACCATTCGATGATATTTGTACAAAATAAGAAGTATCAAATATACAAGTTACTTTTATCATACTGATAAATGGGTTACCGATCAACAAGGATACATTTACATGTAGAGTCTATTTTAATAAAAATGACATTATATTATTTCTCCCCCCCCCCCAAAAAAAAAAAATCTTTAGCATGAATCAAGACTAACTACATACACGCGTCCAGTTCGTGAAACTCGATTTGTCCCTAAAAACATTTTGTTGGCAGTGCAGTAACCATTTCTTCAGCAATCGATGCGTAAGTGCATGATCTGAGCACATGCAGACAAACAGAGCAATACATTCTGCTGGCCGAAATCATATTTTGACGATAAACATTACAAAAAACACCTCTCGTGTGCTCTTGATTGACCTGGGGACGGCCAGATTCATTTCAGAGGCCCGTGACGTGTGTGTGATCTTCACCAGATAGCGACTGAGCTGTTCTGGCTTCTGCAAGGGCAAGGTTCGGCTTGCAAAGACTCAATTGAATCGGCTGAACAGACATCAATTCATTGAAGTTCAGGGAAAATGTTGGTATCAAGAAGTCTGAGAAGGTATATTATTGTCAATTTTGTGTGTTGTGGGCATTATTTTCATTTGTACAATGGTAGCAATGTCATACAAAAATAGATAGGGTCTAGATCTAGATCATTATAAAACATTAATTTAGATCTAGACCCCTAAGCCCAATTAAAGTGACACTGACAGTTTCCTTGACCTTGTCTTTTGGTAAAATTCTGACATGTGTGACTGAGAGTGTGACCTAAATTATGATTAAACAAGGTCTATAGATTTACATCGGGGGGGGGGGGGGAGGGTACTCAGATTTGGTTTGGTCATATGAACAAATTTTGGGCATCTGCTCACGCGGTCTCGCTCCGCGGTCTACAACACGTGAAATCGTCTTTGAAAATGCGCTAAGTGTGCAAAGAAATGCTCCTACGAGTAGGGAGGCCAATGCCCGGGCGTAAGGCTTCTACGCCTACGATTTGTGCGCTCGTCGTCCAAGTCAGAAAATTACCAGAAGAAAAAAAAAGGGGAAAAAAAAGAAAACAAATATCTATGGAATCAAATGTAGACCTCTATAACAAATACACAATTACACACTCCACAACATACCTATAATCACGGATCTGTAACAGTCTTTCACCCTTTGTTGACGATCTTGCAGATTTTGACGTTTTTAGATCCAATAATTCTGTTAGCAGACGAAAATAACGGACGGACAAGAGAAACTAGAAGGGTCCTAGAGGGTGATGAGGTTAGCTCACTAAAATCCTTCTCAATGACGGAAGGTAGCGCCTAAAAATATGGAATCAATTTAATATCAAAGAACTTTTGATAGAGATTAACATATCAGTTGTGTTCAAATGTCACTTTTAACAACTAGAAAATATAACGAAAAAGGATTATATCTTTTTAATTGCAGATTTTTACAAACTGCACAATCAAAGGTAGATAGAGTACGATGTTTTTGTCAATCTTGCGTTGGTTTGAGCCCCATAGCTAGAGCCATCTCAAATTGGGGAGCAAAACTGTGACAAAGACGTCATTGTTCCAGCCCAAAATAGAAGTCTTGCGACATCATAATATGAATATGTATGAGGTCCGGTCTCATCGCGCGCAAAACAAATTTGACGTAGTCTCGCACATAGTACCTTTTTCTCAGCACTAGACACCAGTGTCATGCAGTAATGTATGAGAAGTGTAAAAAAAGACATTTCAGTAAAAAAAAAAAAGTCTACGTGAGCAGTCTATACTCCAATTGAGAAGTGTAATGAATGCCATGATTTGAACGTGTGTGTTTTAGTGTATGATATCATCATGGTTAGTGAGAGAGAGAGAGAGAGAGAGAGGGAGAGAAATATCTCCGTCAGTACACGTCTATCAATGCGTGCAGTCCTATTGACTATGTTTGATTCCGTATTGTGTTCGCTGCAAATGTTGGATTTATCGATCGTATTGTGTTCGCTGCAACTGTTGGATTTTGCAGTGTCAGATTGATCTTTACTCATGAGGAAATAATTGGAATACATACAGGGCGCGACAAACCCGCTTGCCCGACGTCCCGGGGCAACCAAATTGAGCCGTCGGGCAAGTAAATCAAATTATCACTTGCCCGATTCGGGCAAGTGATACTTTTACAGTAATTTCCTAGTGTCCAAGAACTCTACCATTCACCCGTCAACTTCTTACCCGTCGTCAAAATCCAGAAGCAAAAAAGCGATCGTTCCGATTTCGAAAAAACTTCACAGACAGCTAGCCAGCTCAGCTAGCTCAGCGCGCATGCAACAGTGACACTTCAAGCCATGAATGCCGCTCCGCCTCCACGCACGGCCGGCCGTGAGCTAGCTAGAGACAGCTAGCGCGATCGTACCAGCTGCGAGCTTATTCGCGCTCTCTCTCTCTAGCTCTGCAGGCCGCACCGACAGGCCTTTGCTATTCTCTGATTGCCGATTGGTTGAATCACGCCAAATATGACGTCATTATTCTAGGGAAATGAACACGTGCGAATCGGAATGGAATAAACAACAGGGATTTTCTAGTAAGTACAAAAAGTCAAATGTTTGATATTTATTCATAAAAAATAAAATGCGTTTTTTAAACCTTCAACCATCCTTTGTTGACCATTTTCTTTGACATATTAGGTTATTATTCAGTACAGTTACACTGTACATGTATGTGCATTAATTTGCTATCTAAACACTAACTTATCATTACGAGATAATAAATGCTTTAACCTCGAGTCCTTTTTCGCTTTAAAGTTTTGGGCAAGTGGAAATATTGTTTGGGCAAGTAAATTGAAAACCCACTTGCCCGACAGGGCAAGTGGTGAAAAAAATTCTTGTAGCACCCTTATCAAAACTAAGGTAGGCCTATTTATTTATTTCAATCATTTTCTTAATTTACAATGAGTGGTTTTCGAGCTTTCTCTCATTATGGCATGGCTAGCATGGCTCGATTGCGGCTTGCATGCAATTACCGTACGTGGACGGCCTGTAGTACTGTGTCGGTGTGTGCGACTAATTCAAGGCTAGCCGGTGATGATGAATGCACTTGCACTACTACGAGGTAAACAAACTTTGATTACACACCATCTCGGGTGGAAATCACATATTCAAATACTGTTCTTTCCACTGATACCAATTTCGAACTGATTTGAATACTGGAAAATAGGGCCTTTTCGTCTTCAAAAATGGACAACAATCATTCAATTTGTGATTTCTCTACGGAGGTCACAGGAAAATTCGCTTTTTTCACTGGGGTTGTGTACTTCAAGGAGCTAATGCTCGTAACTGCGACTTGTTATTGGGCCATCTCGGGTGCCAAAACATAGGGTATATAATCCTGTGCCGTCTGATGTAAAACATAATTTGATTGGTTGTCGAGAAATTAGGGCCAATTTCAATCCAATGAAAAGAAGCTTTCTGAAATTTACGCATCGACCTCCGTAATTTATGCATTGTGCGTAAGCGAAGTTTTTACACAGCGGACAATGAGGCTTACACACCGTGCTCGCAGCCGTGCGTCTTTCGACCACCAAATTTGACTCGGCTCCGCGGCGATGGAAAAGACACATTTTATGTTGATTTCAGCAATTTACTGAAGGGAATTTAGATATTATTGACGATCTTTTACAAAAAAGGTGTGTAGGGTTTAGATTATATCTCTCACGAGACACTGAATTCTTTAGTTTTCCTGAAATTTAGCAAATTAGTGGCACTCTGAACTCGCTTTATGAGCAGATCTAAATATTCATGGTCGATCTGCTAGTGAAGGAATCGCGTATTCATATTGCAGGGTGATCCCGCCTATCTTAGACGGAGGGATGACAATGGACTTATGAATTGTGATGTGCATCTGCATCTACTAGACTAACATATATAATTTCCTGATTTGTTTTCTTTTTTTTCGGGAGAAGAAGAGGGAAGAGAGAGAGAGACAGAGAGAGAGAGTTGACAAGTCACGCTCGCACAGCGGTGTTGACATTCACACTCTCACCAGTTTTCTACGATAAACCCCTATTTCATAAAAATCGACGAGTCCGGTACCTTGGTGTTACGCTCTAGTGCACTCGAACGTTCGTCGTCTGTGTGGGATGTACACAAAATGCCTCATTGATCTTTTGGCCGAATGTGGGTCAAATTTGTTCATATGCTGGGGGTGTGTCGCTCAACTCAAGCCTCGAAACCCTTACCCATTATTTGGGGGCATTTTCCTCAATTTTTCAGGTGTTTTGGGGGTGTTTTTGGGGAAATTAAAAAAAAACACTCAATTTTTATGGTATTTTTTTTTTAAGTGGGACCCATGTTTGGGGATTTTTTGTGAAAAAGTGACCTAGACTAGATCTAGATCTATTAGAACGGCACCCCCCCCCCCCTCACTCAGCTTATTAATATGATTGTAGGCCTAGGTGTAGATCTGTTATTCCTTTGTCATTGTGTAATTGTGTTACATCCAATTTGCTTCCTCAAAGTGGCACTATTTATTAGAATACCTCACGTTTCCAAAGTTTACAACAAATCAAGGTAGACTCGACGGGCAAGCTGAATTCGACGGGGCATGATGGTAACCCTCTTGGCGTGGATGGCACACATAATATTATTTATAAATCATATTCATAATGGACCAGAGGCAGTGAAAAAAAACTAAAATAAAAAATTTCAAACGGAAATGGACATACAAATTCTCTCTTTTTTGCTTTCTGCACACAAATTATCATTCATGTGTTTCAAGGTAAAGTATCATGGATTAAAGGACAATTATGCAAGAAAATCAATAAACAGTGGTGCACGAGCCTATCAAACTTCTATTCTAGGGGTTAACATTCTGAGTTTGTAAATTGAATAAATATACAGAAAAAGAAATTGCTGAATCAATCGCCTCATCGCACAAGCCTCTTCCATTGACTGTGTCCGTTCAAGACAATGTAGAGATTCATGAGTATCTGATTAAATGAAAGATTTGTTTGCATTTAAGTTTTATAACCTTTGAGCTTACAGGGGTGTTCAGTAAGTCCTTATACTTCAAGATAAAATTAAGCATAGGCCTAGAGTCTACTGCTTGCTCAAATAATGTACCAAAGTTTGAACATTTGTTTGTGCATAACTACATATTGTCCATGTGTCTGCATAATTGTGTAAATTGTGAACTGTCTGATGTTTGCAAAGATTTGACCAGCAGCATACTTACCATACCATACCATATTATAAACATGTAGTGAAATCATTCCATTTGTCATAAGGGTCATTCCATCGGGTTGGGTCATAAATTGTGACATGAAGGTTCAAAATTCAGAGTAGGTGAATAATTTTTTTATTGTTATATCCTGTTTCTAACACCAATTCTTCAATAGATTCCATTGGAATTGTATGTATTCCTTTGCACACTTTCATTTAAAATGAAAAACAGACACAACAAAAAACCAACGTTACAAGGACATCTTTTTTTACTTGCTCATTTATTTTCTGATCTGAAACTTTGTCACAGTCTGAACTCCACTTTTTTTGGGTGTGAAAAACATTAAGATGATGGGAGCAATAGTTTAGAATACTTAAAACCTGAACACAGCAACACTATATCAACTTATAAACATGAAACAAATGAGGAACTAGCAATTTTCAGATCATGTTTTTTTTCTAAAGGGTTATCTTTTCTCTTGCATAGAAAATCTTGGCTGCATTCTAAGAAATGTGCCAATTAATTGATGCATGAAACATATTAAATGAGATGATGACACAAATAAAGGAAACCTGCAAGATTTATGGTCTATATTCACCTCAACACCTCGAGTTACCAATGTTACATGGACATCATGTCCGAGTAACATCTGTATGATATTAGAGTTACTAACCTCTTATACTCATTGAAACATGACAGACTACATCAAATGTCATCTGAAATATATTTCATCCATTGACCAGTAAATAAAAAACAAAATATTCATACAATAGGTATATTGATTGATATTAATGATTAACTTTATACTTCTTCAAAAATAATGATTAGATTGGAAAGATCTTTGTTTTCCAGGAATGTTTCGATGACTTGTCATTTTGCCTGCTCTATTGATCGATCTCTCTGCCGGAGCTGAATCCTCAGGCAGCAATCTAATAAATATGCATGAAAAGAAATAAATAAAAACAAATGAGTAAACAATATTAAATGAGATAAAAATAAAACAAAACTGTAAATTGCTTCTGTGACTTTTCATTTCAAAATGTGTGTTCTGGTTGATAATTATGAGTACTTGTACGTATTGTAATATTGTAAGAATTAAGGATGGAACAACTACAAAGAGGATTGCAAGATGGATAGGGAGGCATCATCCTCGAGTTTGGCTCGTTTTGCATGCCCAAATAGAAGTAGGTATTTGGTTTTCATTTTGTTTATTTTTTCTTTTAAGTTCAATATTTGTGTTAAATTATTAATTTCTTTAAAAAAAAAAAAAAAGATTTTTTTTATTTATCATTATTGTTTTATATCTTATTTTTTGGAGGGGGAGGGTAGGTGGTAAAAGCCCTTATCCCTCCCTTTAGCCTTTGTAGGAGGGGGAGTGGGAGCCACATGGCAAACATCAATAATTATTTTATTTTTAAAAAAAAAATTAAAAAAAATCTTTAAAAAAAAAAAAAAAAATAGTCTATGTATCCAATTCTAATTGAATCGGGGGAGGGGGGTCGCATGCCCTCTCCCCTTTGGCTCTCTCCATTTTCCTCTATCTCAACCCCAACCCCAACCCCTTTTTTTTTGCCCAAAAGTTGGATATGTCGGGCCTTAGATTGAACTTCCTAACAATATTCAATAACTTGTGTTTTTCCTTTAGGCTTAGCCATCATTTTTCAATGACAATTAATGGCATCATATAATTAATATTAATTAATTTAACAGTTGTGAGAAAAATTCTGAGGTATAGGAACATCAGTTATATCTTTATTTACGGGATTCTTGTAACAAAATTCAATTTCTGTCTAAGAAATTAGCTTTTTAAGGGGAAAAGTCCGGCATTGATTTTGCATGTTTCGTTATAACACATATATCAGTATGTGGGACAACAGTAAAATATTCACTCACACGTGATGGCTTTGAAACCGTTTTAAGCTATAAATAACACAATTTTAAACGGAATTACATTTAAACAAAATGGAATTTCATTGTCTATGAAAATAATTTAGGCCATAAAAATAACTTTAAAAACAAATTACCTACCAATTTGGGCGCTGACGGGCGAAAATGGCTGCCCGACGTTATATGGACATTCTCACGTTTGTGGTTGCAGTGTAGGGGTAGGTCGTCGCAGTCCGGCAAAAAACATGTTCTGCGCATTCGTGAATAACTAGCAGGTCATTTTAACACCAAAAACTGAAGCTAGCGGGCTGGTTTGATCTCAAACACCGTAATTTCACACCGACGTTACCAAATTACGAAGGACATCGCGGCGGATTTTTTTTGTAAATTAATTATTTTCTGATATTTACCGACCGATTTAATCATCATTATTTCTACATATGTTCATGAGGGGTTGTACCTTCCTAATAAGATAAAAAATTTCTGAGAAAATATCCTGCTAAATGTGTGTAAAATGTTAGAATTACCGCCGTTACAAAAAAAGTGCCTAGGACATTGTTGTAACGTCGGTATTGTGTTTTTTCAATATGGAATAACTTGCCGATTTTTTGCACATTTCAATTGAGCTTCTCAGACATAGTAGGGGTATTAAAGGAGACATGTTTTAAGTAGGAAACATTGCATTATGATGAATTTTTTTCCAGCAATAACTTCATGAAAATGACATGTTTTCATGTCACAACTTTCACCCTCAAAAGCGCTGAGACATTGGTAGTAAAACTCTCACCAAAAAAAAAAATATGATGAACAAGTTTCTGTGTTCATGTTTATTTATTCTGTACTACATTACTCTTAAATAAAACATACTTTTATTTTTCTAAAAATACATTTAAATATGAGTAAATAGCTTCTAAACATTCAAACACATGAAAATGCTGAAAAGACCCAACCCGATGGAATGACCCATAATGGACAAGTAATATATGCTTGATGATACCAGAGTGTATGGTTGGTACGTGGGGAGGAAAGATGATAATTAACTGTCTACAGGAATCAATTATGGATTTTAAGAAGAGGTGAGAACTCTAATAACATTTAAGTCAGCTTTTTTTTGTGGAGCCTAGGTAGTATTTACAGTATGCATACTATTAAATGATTCTATACATATCATGAGTTTGATTTGTCATTTAGGATTCCCATCTAATGTCAAGGGAAGCCTAATGTTGGAGCAGTTAAACTAGTAAAAGGACAGTGTTTCTTTGTCATATATTATTGCATTTACATATATTGTGATGCATTCAAGTACAGTTGCAGGAATTTACTGATTTTATTGTTCCATTAACCTGTTGAATGCTAAGCTTGAGATAATTATGGAGTGTACGTGTTGTACAAAAATGATATTGTATTCAACAGGCCAGTTTAAGATACACAACATTTACATTCATTATAATTAAGTTTAATCCCACTACGGATAACAATTATTTGTGAATCAACTGTTAGATTTAATAATGTATAAGGCAAATTCATAAATCCCTTGCTGAGATTTTCCCTTGGTATGAACTTAGTTTCACAAGTGCTTAGCTTGTGTAACTATGGAATTACCAGTAGTATCATGTTTGTTGTGTACCGGTACACGTTAGATGCTGATTAGCATGGCTGGTGTAGGCTCCAAGAGTGAGAGAGTGATAGAGGATCTCTTGTTATGAAAGGTAAAAGGTCACAGTGGTTTATGTGTCCTAGCCCAACTCATCCATTCTTTCATCATCAATTGATTAATGGAACTATTCTGCAGAACGTGAGCACAGCCATAAGTCATTTACACAATTACAACAAATGATAAAGCACACTGGCAGTTCTTTCTTTATAAAAGGGACCAATTACCAAAGAATATTGTGCTGTGTTTATAATTAAAGGCCTACTATTTTCATAAGATGTTATTAAACTACAGTAACATTTTTTATAAAAGAGATATTGTAGTTAGAAAAAAACCTACTAGTATGTGAGTGCATAAACTCAAATCTTGTATATATGAGTTAATTTTCATGTGGGCCTCAATGAAAAATAACTTTCACCCCTTTGCTTCTGTAATCCGTAACTGTAACATATACATATTTCAAAATGTATTAATTTATTCTTTATAGGGTGGGGGATATGGGAGATTTTTGTCTTTTCACAATATGCAAATGATCTTTATCTCTTTTTCTGGTGTTGATTGGTTCCCTTCAGTTTAAGAGCAACTCTTGTTACCCTTTTCTTTGTATGCACAGAATATCACTGCAGCGTGTATCAGTCATCCTTGGACAAATGAGGATGTCGTCGACTGCAGGTGCAGAGGAAGATGCCCTCTTTGAGAAGATCAACTCAACCGGCATCATCACACTGAACAGACCAAAGGCCCTCAATGCCCTCGACTTTTCTATGGTCAAGAAAATTACACCAAAGCTAAAAGTAAGTCACATCAAGTATCATGAAGACCACTATTTGTTACCCCCCCCCCCCCTTGACTATCCTGTAAAAGTCATTTGTATATGATCTTTGCAAATGTAGACTATTTCCTTTAAAAAGAGATTACCGGTAAAGACAAAAGTTAAGTGTTTATTCGCTATGCATTAAATTCAAGGGAAGGACAACAGTTACGGTGATGATGACAGGCCATAAGAAAGATTGTTTCACGGTAATGCTGTGCTGCACGGCCGATGGCGGAAAGCTCCCTCCCTACATTGTCTCTCAAGCGGAAGACAATGCCAAAGGTGACCTTCTCGATAGGCGTCATCGTCAGGGAGCAGGCAAAAGGCTGGATCGACGAGGAGATCACCAAGGACTGGAACGTCCTACGGCACCACAACACAGACATCGCTATCATCCCAGGGGGGATGACATCATTGCTGCAACCCCTTGATGTCTCCATCACAAGTCCTTCAAGAGCGGCCTGCAGCAGCGGTGGACGTCTTGGAAGGTGGAAGGAGAGAAGAGGCATACCAAGTCAGGGCCGTATACCCGAGGTAGATCTGCCGACCATCTGCGGATGGATCGCCAATGTGGGACTCGATCCCAACCAAGATGGTAAAGCGCTCCTTCCTCAAGACAAGTATCTCAAACAACCTCGACGGGACTGAGGACGACCTCATCTGGGAAGACAGCGGCGACGAGGTATCGTCGGATGGAGAGCGAAGGGAAATCTCTGATTACTCGTCCTATGAATAGGATTTCTACGGGTTTTGAATATCTGTATAAACCCAAACGGCCCTTTTCAGGGCCACAAATGATCAAGAAAGATACCAAAATAAACATTTTTGTTTATTGTCCTTTCATTTCTAATTTTTTGTTCCGCTTTTTCTCTCGATCTGTCTCTTTTATTGGCATTCATTTCCTTAATTCATTTCTTTCTTTCTGTCAGCTTACTTTTTGTTATAAAAGCGTTATTAAACATCAGCAATATTCAATTTTTTTCGCTTTCTCACTTTCTCTCTCTCTCTTTTACTGTGACATTCATTTCTTTCTTTTTGTCGGTTTACCTTTTGTAATAAAAGCCTTATTAAACATCAGCGATATTTAATTGTTTTCTACTTCTCTCTCTCTCCTGCAATCTCTCTTATTTTTTTTCTCAAATACTGGTGATATTGGCATTCATTTTCTTTGTTCATTTCTTTTGTTCATTTGCATTACTTTTTGTCATAAAAGCCGGTAACATCAACAATTTTAACAGATTTTTTTTTTTTTAAAGGCGAAAAAGAGGGGTGCGGTTAATACACAAGGGCGGTTTATACAACATTAATTACGGTATGCTTGATTTCCATAATACAGAACAAATGGTAAGACCGTTTATATCACCTGTAGTGCCATAGTGAAACATGTCCATATCATGGATTATTTGATGAATTTTGTATGCTTCTCTGATTGCAATACCTGTTTCACAACAGTGAAACTTCTATCATTTTTCTATATTCAGTGTATCAAACTATCAACATTTAGAGTTTAGACAACATAAAAACTTATATACCATTGGGGGGGGGGGGGGGTTCTAGAGGTGTTCTAAATATATATAAAACAACAGAATCCTATTGAATGTAAGAATAGTAACTGGTCTTCTAGACTTCTAATAACTACCTCATGCATTAATGTTTAACATTGCTTCATGTCATTTTATTCGTCAGGAATGGTGTGAGGATCCCTCTACCTCGGTTGTTATTATAAAAGGCTCTGGAGACAAAGCTTTTTGTGCAGGAGGTGATATCAAAGGTAATTTAAATTACATTTCTTATTAATTTTAGGCCATAGTACATTACTTTCTCGTCCTAAAGTTGTGCTTATTTGGGTTTTATTTAGAAATGCAGAAGGTACAAATCATCAAATTAGCTATCAGACCCAACAAAAGAAGCCAAGTTATCGTCAATGTGAAAGGGGCTCAGATAATTCTCAGAAGACGAGGAGGGGGCAATATGTTGACAGCCATCTTGTATGGCTAAAATACAGGAATGCTGAGCAATATCACTGTTGATATCAGGGTATATTGATTTTAATTCATGTATAATGTAGTCTAGCTCAAGATTTTGCAGTTTCTCTCCCGAGAAAGACAGGTACCACCCCTGTCCTCTCTCCCCATAAGTATACGTTCCTTCCATTTAGATGTTTGCATTTTTGTTTGTGAACCACCCTGTTTTACAATTGTTTGTCTTCCTCTTGTGCAGCTGTAACAGAAGCGGGCAAAGCTGGTGATCCTCTGGCTGGTGAATTCTTCAAGAATGAGTACATCTTGAACCACACTATTGGCACCATGAAGAAACCATACATAGCATTCATCCATGGCATTACGATGGGAGGGGTAGGTCGGATTCTGCTTGTTGTTAGTTACACGGTTGTAGATATGTAACTTCATTTTTTTCCAGATGAGGCTCAATTTAAATAGTGAACCCACAACCTTGACTTAGGGAACCCCAAATTTTTGACAGCATTTAAAAACTGATCGGTAATAGGCACATTGCAAATCACTTCTTATCTTGTGTATGAATGATTGTTGACGTAGCATGGAAGATGTAATACAGACCT
This sequence comes from Strongylocentrotus droebachiensis, assembly GCA_035222895.1. Classification (NCBI taxonomy): domain Eukaryota; kingdom Metazoa; phylum Echinodermata; class Echinoidea; order Camarodonta; family Strongylocentrotidae; genus Strongylocentrotus; species Strongylocentrotus droebachiensis. Next base: position 32,763 of record JAVYIG010006272.1, on the reverse strand, counting down.
CAGTTCTTATATATATATATATATATATATTTTCTCCATTAAATTGGAAAGTAAATCTTTCTACTAAATAAGATGAATTTTCATGTTTTGATAGATCAGATAATCATTCCCTGAATTACGAGGCATGGAAAAATGATTTGATTTTTTTTTGTTGAAAACCAGTAATTTCACAATAATTATGGCGATTTCTAGATTATATAGCATTTTCATCATGACATCTTCCAAAATTCAGGGTGAATTTATCTTTCACAGATTGCTTTAAAGGCCGTCTGTACTAGTTTAGCTAGGAGGGATTAGACCACCCAGGGTGGTCACTGACAGGTGGCTATCTCATCAACTCAGCTCTCAATTAACATAAGAAAAAGAGGATCATGGGGGACTAATGGTCACTGATTAGGCATTGTTTTCTATATAGAGGAAGCAAGTAGCCACAAATAGTACAATGGGGCTTTAATGTACCTATAATTTATTATCAATTAACGTAATGAACTCATATGTTAAGTCTTTTAATTTTCCTAAAGTAATTATTTGTAATCCGTTCCACAGGGTGTGGGTCTCTCTGTCCATGGTAGATACCGAGTAGCGACCGAGAAGACACTCTTTGCCATGCCTGAGACTGCCATAGGGCTCTTCCCTGATGTAGGAGGGGGTTACTTCTTACCCAGACTCGATGGACAACTTGGCATCTACTTGGCTCTGACTGGCTACAGGTTGAAAGGTCGTGATGTCCTGCACGCTGGAGTAGCTACACACTTTGTAGAAGCTCAAAAAGTAAGAATTGTTGGAAGTTTGTAGTAACTGATTGGGCATGATTTGACTTTCGTTAATGCACATTTTTCATAGGAGACCTGGTTTTCTTAAGCATACCGTAGTATTTAAGCATATTATTGCATCATTTGAAATAGTTTAAAATATATTTGATGATGTCATCTTGGGGGATTCTGTCAAATGCGACATAAATGTCTTTTATCCATTTATTTCATCCAATGATGAAAATTTCTTTATATGACTCATTGTTCTTTTCATTATCCCTACCAAGAGTCGGTCGTTACATAGAGCTTTTTTTATATGACATAAATGGATAAAATATATATTTCATACCAAACACACTACACAGATCGTCCTTCTATTGTCTGATTCTAAAGATGGCAGAAAATAATGATCCCATATCTGGTACTGATTGTAGGCACAAATGGATAAAATAGGCAAGTCAAATAATTTGTTGAACTATGCTGTGAAATTAAACAACATGATGATATTTTCTTTGTTTAGTTACCAGAATTGGAGCAAGAACTGTGTAGTTTACAATCACCTCAACATGCTCAAGTTCAAGAAGTGCTACAAAAATTCCATCAACAGGTAAAACTCTATTACATTGTAAAGTATTTTTAAATCATTTAATAATTGTTAAACAAATTATGTTGATAAAATAATGATGAAAAAATAAAAAATATGTGTAGATGTAAAACTTATGAAGATTTAAGATACATACTGGTACATTTTTACAATACCATATGATAACATGTCAGAAAAATTTCAAGAAAATTCTACAGTAATCACATATATGTTCCCTCCACCCCCCCCCCCCCCAAAGTTTTTACCAAACAGCATCATTAGACAATTAGGTCAAGGGTTGATTGAATTATTTTACATCCTAATCTCGACTACAGTGCATAACTCAATTTAATTTATTAATGTTTTGTTGAATAGTGATATCAATGTATGTGTAGTGGAAATAAAGTGTAAAGAATTTAGCTTGACCAATACTTGCAAGGCAGTTGTATTCCTCTAGTAATATTCTCTTTTATTGTATGTGTATGTTTGTGGCAATATATAGTTATATAATTTTATGAGTTTGTGCTTCCTTTCTATGCAATTTCAGTGTTCCATAGATGCAGATAAACCCTTCTCATTGGCGCCTCATAAATCCAGTATAGACAGGCTGTTTGAAGCAGACACTGTAGAAGCCATATTCCAGAACCTTGAGCAAGATGGATCAGAATGGGCTACTAAACAACTTGAGGTATGTCATCTTGTTAAAGCTAGTCTTTACAGAGGCAGTTTTTTGGCTTAACCCTGATTTTAGGCCCTGTCACTGCTCTGTTTCAAAAAAATTAGGCTTCTTATGTCACAGAGCTTAATGGGCCATGAATATTTCTGGGTGGCTTTTCAGGCTACATATAAATGGGACAAACCAAGTGGTTTCCCTGTATTCAGTTCTGGTATTGAAATGTTTATTATAAGAGCAACCGCCTCTGATTATGACTTGATTATCATGTGTCAAATTTTCCATTTATAAAAACAAACTAGCAAAAACTTACAGGAAATAAAAACAAAGTAACAAAAACTTTAATTTCAGGAAATCAGACTCACTAACGAGCACAACTTGTGCGAAGCTGGGTGATAATGCAAATGAGTCATGAGTTGGGGTGAATAGCTCAATTTCCTTACAGATATTTCTTCGGTCAGTGCTCCGCTATTTGATATTTTTTCCAGGCAGATATCGAACATTTGTAGCCTTGAATCCTCTATGACAATTAGTTTGTTATCACTACCAAACTCAAGTTACCTCAACATACTCCGTAGTCCAATGTAATCCAGAGTATGACATCACCCTGTTGAGCTTGCTGCTATATTCTTTAAGCAGGGTGGTCAAATCCCTGATAGGGGCTTTATCCTCCTAATGTTACTACCAAGCCAGAATTGTGCTTCAAAGATATTGTCTCTTAATGAAATTGTTTGTTTTTAAAATCATTTCCAATTTGAGCTCTGAGTTGCCCTCTTGTACTAGTATCTCATACACAATACATGTGTTAGCCTGTTATTTGAAGCCTGTTATTTGATTTCACTTCTTTCTTTTCACAGACACTTAAAAAGATGTCACCCACCTCAATGAAAATCACCTTACGACAGCTGCTAGAGGGCGCCAAACTGACACTGGGAAACTGCCTCTCAATGGAATATAGGATTGCAGAGGGATGCATCGTAAGTATTAATACTTTTTATCTTTTTTATGTGTGGAAAAAGAAACAAAGAAGAAGAGAAAGAAAATTATTGCTGAGTATTATTGAGTAGACTCAGTTTAGAAAGATAGCTGTGTATATTCCTCTTTTTTGAGAGACATGTCTGTTATGAGATTTTCCCACTTTTTGTTTCTTTTTAGAAGAAGTTAGCATGTTCAAATCTTCTTACTTGCATAGTTGATCATTCCAATGTAAACATTTATGATAAATTATGAGGATGTTTGATCGATTTCCTTTCCATCTTTAAACAGAGAGGGCATGATTTCTACGAGGGAGTGCGAGCTGTTCTGATTGAAAAGGACCACACCCCTAAATGGTCGCCAGCAACGCTAGAAGAAGTCGATGAGACCATCGTCACAAGTCATTTTAGACCGCTTGGCAAACAAGAACTTCTATTTTAATGCCCTAGACTTCTTCTGGACCTGTGTGCTGCTCTGTTATGTCTTCTAGTTTGATTTGAGGTAATTTTGAATTCTGGTGTCGAGGCAATCAAATTTTGAGAGAAACTTTCCAATGGTCATTCTGGATCGTGTATGGTTCTCATAATGAAGATTATTTGTTAAGTTTGGCAAAACATAAACATTTGTATGAAACAGACTTCCCCTCCCCTCTTATTAAGAATATGAAACATGTCAAACAAGCATCTTGTATGGGTAAAAAATGATGTTTCCCCCTTTTGGATCCGTAGCAAAGCCACTGGGATTTTCTTGAAATCAAATTTTGACCCACCCCCACTTTTGACAATCCTCGATCAGCCCTTTCAATGTATGCGTTCCATTGATTATTATGATCTGCCCTAACTTTGAATTTGATCTTTGATCTTTATTCACACACGTTATATTTCAAACAAATTTGCAGCTTTGAGTATTCCTACAAAATTCTATCATTACCAGAATTTGAGACTTTATTGGATTCATATGTAATCTAGCCAAATTAATATGTAGAAATCATGACCTCTCATGAATCTGAAAAGAATTTTTGAAAATGATTGTCCCTTTTTTTGAGCGAGGTTTGCCGTTAAGCCACATGATTGTCCCTTATTTTTTTATATTTATAAACAAAATCACTTTAAACAATGTTAGGAACTACAGAATACACACTTCAAAGCATGAATACTCTGTGATAGTGATCTTCCTGTATTTTTAGTAGCAAAGGCTGTTCATGAACAAAAAGTGTGATGTCATGGTTTGAAAGCTATATTTTATGATTCTGTAACCAAGAAGTTGGACAATTGTACATACAAATAAATGTATAGTATCTCATATATTCAGGTCTCTTAGCCACATTCACTCATGTAAGCTGATGTGAATGGTGTAAGAATTATGAGATACCGGTAAAAGAAAACAAAATTATGCCCTTGATTCTAAAATAAAAAGTATTATGTGAATAATTTTCAACGAAGAAAACAATGCAATAAAATATATGAAACATAATTTAGTAGATAAATTAGTTCAATTTAGATAGATTGTCAAACATGACATTTTGAATCGTCAAGACTTTGTTTCATTAATGAAATAATGAGTCATGTTTTAGGTATTCATGTTATCATTTTGTATATTGTCTGTATCTCTTTAACCTTGATTAAAATAAAATATTATACAGTGCGTCCCAGAAAAAACGAAACCGAGAAGTATCGATGTTCTATCATAACTTAATCACAACTATAATTAATGAATGATACATATTTGGAAAGCTTAGAGTCTCCTCTTTCAGTTGATGCTACTCAGATGATGCATTTTTCACGCATGAGTGATTAAAAGCAATTTGAAGGAAGGAAACCAAAATGACAAAATGACAATCAGCCGTAGACGAGAGTCTTCATGCATGGCTGATTGTCAACGAAACGGAGTTAAGTCTTTTGTCAAATCTGCTTTTTGCTACGGCCTGCACCCAGTGAAAACGAATTCGTTTGTAAAAAAATTATGAAAATGTAAGGGCTACTTTAAACAAACAGAACTTTGTTATTCCTCGCTCATTTTTCCTGATTGAGGTGTCATATGAAAGGGCAGAAACTCAACTTTCTAGAAATGTGAATTTTTCTTCGAAATTCAGATACCGCCCGCAAAATGTCTTTTTGGTTTCCTTCCTTCAAGTTGCTTTGAATCACTCATGCGTAAAATATGCATCATCTGAGTAGCATCAACTGAAAGAGGAGACTCTAAGCTTTCCAAATATGTATCATTCATTAATTATGGTTTTGATTAAGTTATGATAAAACATCGATACTTCTCGGTTTCGTTTTTTCTGGGACGCACTACAGAGATCTGATACAGGAAAGATAGTGTTGTGAAAATATGGTCCAATTTGATGTAGGGTCACTATTATAAGGGTGTGAATTGTTACAGATTCGGGGGGGGGGGGGGGGGAGGAGATGGACGGGGGCACTCACTGTCCCATGTATGAGGTATATGGATACTTTGCCATTTGGATACGTTACTTTTTCTATAAAAAAAATCAGACTTGAGTCCCTTATTTCATTTATTCCCCTTTTCTGCCAAAGATGCCTTCCCCACCAATCCGTGGGCTTCTCTTTCATCTGGAAGTCCGTTTTAGGTGTACAAAATTCATTCACTGGATAGTGTACTGCTAGTGAATATGCATGAACATTGTTGTATATTTCAAAGAAATGCTGCAAAATATTACAAATTATGTGTGAGTTTTCTTTCCGAGTGAAGTTGTTGAAATAGCATGTTCAATTTTGTTGTTCCTGTATGGGAAATGAAATTTAGATCTCATCACCCTGCAGTGGTGAACATCAGCTTTCGGTCTTCTTATTTGTGTTGCAAAATGTATTCGCATCTTATATTGTGTGTAACAGTTGGCATGACTTTTATTGAAAACTGATGTTCGCATAAACAATTTTGTTGTTTCTGTTTTATATAACCCCCCCCCCCCCCCCCAGGAGATGTAGTATGTATTATTATCCCTCAGAAGATAAATTTTCATATTGACTTCTTATGTTGGTACAGGGTATACGTTAGATTTGTATTTTGTTCAGAGTGCTGAAATTATTATTTATTATCATTACTTCTTTCCATCAAACAAAATTTTGATCATATACTTGGTGGTAGGTATGGTAAGAAAATAGAATAATGATGAAAAGGTATAGGTACTTTGCTTTTCAATCCTTCCAGCTTTTGCTATTTGGTAGGAACAATATATTTAGTAGACCCTCCTTTTATTGAACAATCTCTGAGAATTCTTTAATGCTGTGATCCATACATTACACTATGATTGGTAACAGCAGTTTCATTGTGTCTTGGGGAAAGATAATCTCATTTTCCAATCAGGAAGCTTGGTGAAACATTTAATTAATTTTATTTTAAATTTATTCATGTTAATCCTCCATTGTTGTCTTTCAAAATATTTGGAATACTTGCAACTGTGTCAATGAATGCTGTTCAGGAATTTGTAAAATTGGTTCAAATAATTGAAATATCATTTAAGCTATCAAAGAAATAACGTGTAATAAAAGTGACTCTGTTTGTAATGAGATTTAGTGTCATCTCATTTGGTTTCTCATGTAACATAATGCAGAATGTTCATCAGAATGAACCATCATCATTTTTGAGTGATTGAGCCAAGTATATCATGTTTAAAAAAAAGTGAATGTATATGATTGAGATAACTGACAATAAAGAAAACAATTTATTTGAGTAATATACAAGGACAATACCATTGTTTGAATGTATCAGATTGTGTTGCTGTTACTTTTCCCTTTCAGTAGTGATGTGGAAAGTCATTTTGAATTTGTGCGACAAAAGAAAGCAATAAAGTTCAAAGCATGTCTGGAAGATGATTCAGAAGTTAAGGAACAAAAGTATGCGATGGTTCAATGGCAGTGGTCTCGTAACGAGGAGGTCCCAAGTTCAGAACCAAGTGGATGTGCTAGTGCCCTTTGGTAAGGCATTAATCTTTATTACCAATTCCCTCTGAGTGGATTTAGAGCCGTCAGTCCCCGGGCTGCTTATTCACAAGCATGTACATACTTTCTTTAATAGCAGTCAAGTAAAACCATCAAACCATAAATTTGGCTGTGTCAATGCAACACATTTTCTATTTTTTGTGAAAAGATTCTCCCCTAGTACTTGCAAAGGTCTGAAGCAAAGGCAGCCCATAGTAGCTGACCAAAAAATAAGTATGATCTGAATCACTTTTGACGAGAGGGAAACTGTCTAACATACTTTGGTAAGCTTGATGTAAGACCAAGCTGAAATCCAGTGTCTGATGTAAATTTAGTAATGATAATAATATTGATGATATAACTACATTTGTGCTGCACACATAACCATCCCATGGGATGCTCAAGGCACCTACAAAGTTCCATTATTACCCTGACTTCAGCCCTGCTGTCCTAAGGCACTGAAAGCATTCAAGGAATGCCTTCATACCTTTGCAACAAGAAGGAAGAATTGTCCGTAGAGGATCACATTGTACTTTGGGGATCAAGAGTGGTCATCCCTGACAATGCAGAAAAGGAGGAGAGACATTGTATCAAAAGAAAGTTAGTGCGAGAACAGCAATATAGTTGATGATGACAATGACAACAACAAAAATTGTGATGCTTATGTCTTGCCTGCATAGCGAGGCCAGACAACTAGCAAATGTCCAAAACATAATTTCTCCTCAATTTATTGCAGTCATTACATATATCTAATGCCTGATAAATGGGATTTCTAAATTAATCTTATTCAGCTATCAGTGAAATAACACAAACTATAGTATACTGGATTTCCAATATATATCAACTAATCCACTACATATTAATAACTCCTTGTGTTTAATATTTAATGCAGATTTATCTTTTCGGGGGAATACGTTGTCAATTTTTCATAGAGTGAGCATTATGACTTATCATATAAAATAGATAAATTTATATGTATATTTCAGGGTAACTGACGATGAAAATAAATTATGAGAAATGTACTGGTAGTACAAGTTTTCATGGTGCCAGAAGACGTGGACATATGCCAAGTAATAAAATGTACTTTAAATTAGGTGATGTTGTGCAATAACTTTTACAGATTCAATGGTAACACCCAGAGATATGTGGATTGTGTGGTTTTATGCTGTTCTGTGAAAGTGTTTCTCTGCAAAACATAATATCCTTGGGCAATGTATTAAAGGTAATACAAAGTTTTGGGAAATTTTGAAAATTGACTGGATAGTGATTCTTTACAATTTTGATATATTTGGATGCCCCTGTGGATGTATTATAGGCACTACAAAATTTAGCCCCTAAAACACTTCTGCTTACGAGAAAAATTGAATATCAAAATTTACTGGTGCTCCCTCTAAATTTTAAATAGCGTCTACGGCCACACAATAGTAGCTGCGACCATGAAAAACTCAGAGTATGTAGTTGTTATATATAATTTCCAAACGGGAATGGCCAATCGGTCGATTTTAGTCAACAAACATTGTATTAAAGCTAAATTGATATCTTGACCTTGAGACGGAGCTTTACAACATAAAGAGTTTATTATTTACAATATTATCACTTTAGTCTAAACCACACTGGTCTAGACTTAATTTCAACCGCGACAACGATCACTGAATATTGTAAGATCGCATATGCTTCCAATATGTTCTTTTGAACCAAATTCATGACACCATACCAAAAGAGGGAAAGTGAACCATATCAGCAGATTGACTTAAAGAAAAAGAGAGAGAGAGAGAGAAAGAGAAATAGGAGGAAGAGAGAGAGCAGAAGGAGAGGGGAGGGAGACAGAGGTCAAAGGGGGAGGAAAATGAAAGGCGTATATTATGACCATACTAAAAAATTGATGCAGAATTAGCAAATTTTTAAATCTTAATAAGGTAAACAATATAGCTTATGCAAAGTGGCAACTCTGTGATTTTCTTTGTGAGTTTCATTCCATTCCTTCCACAAAAACTACCTCCTCTTGACTAATGATGCATAAATATGATTAATTTGGGGGAAGGACTAATGTGTTTCCTTTACAGTGGGACATCATTAACAAATTCCTTAGTACGAAGGAAATCACCTTGCTCTATTGAAATCTTAATCATAATCAGGGCTAAAGATAAACAAAAACAAATTTTAAGAAGTGGGACCATCAAAATCACCTTGTTATGAGTTTCTTATAATGTGTTCTTGAGTACAAGGTTCCATTTGATTGTTCATAGATAGAAAATGAGGAAATATTTTGTGAAGAAAAGAGAAATTCAGTTGTTTACAAAAACAAATAGTTACAATATACGAAAAGTAAATATACCGGTAGTTAAATTCTGTAGTATATATTTAATCAAGGTAAATCATGGAGTTGCCAGTTTATAATGACTGCAAAAACTCTCTATTATTAAATTCTTTAGCAGATTTGTCTAAAACTTTCACAAAGTTCATTTTTATTAAATTTAATTAGTTATTGGGGTTTGCACACAGTAGATCCTTTTACGCTACTGCCTAAGAAAAAATTGTATTCTCATATTGACATTTGACTGAAGAATGGCTTTATACACTGGAGCGTGCTCAGTTCGAATCGCAAGAATAACATTTGTTTTGGGTCCTTCAATCTTTTTAAATTGTTCGGTGATGTTGAATGGTATGTTCATCACATGAAAGTGAAATGGATGACTGAGGACTTATTACAGTCCATCTGCTGAGACAACATTGTCTCTATTTAATAAGGAAAATTTGCAGGTGATGTGATTTTTTCCCCCCTCTGGAAAGTCATGACACAAACTTTTGTTACTCCGTAGGTAGCAAGCATATCATACCGAATGAACTCTCACTACAAAGAACTATGAAAGAAACACTAACAAAAGATAAATCACAAGTACTGGTATGTTTAGCATTAATTAGCATATTCATCTTTATTTTTTATGTTCATTTAAAGTTTTTACAATTTTACTTTACAAATACATAACATCACCAGCCTACAACAGCAGAGCTACAAAAATAATATCCCATAGACCGATATCATTTTCAAATCTCTCTCTCCCTTTAGAGATGAAAAGTGGAAAATATGAACAACAAATGTTTGTTTAGACTTGTATCATCTTTTGCCATGCAAATGATCAACTTTTCTATACTACATAACTTTTTCTTTCATCTGTCTTACTATACAAATATTTTATTCCTTTTCCATCATGACATTCTCTGCATGCATTTGTACATCTCATTTTCACATCCAAGTTTACTCAAACTATCGAGTATTTTGATTGTCAAACCAACCTACCAGTACAAAAATTAAATGTAGTATAAATACATTCTTTAAAAGTGCTTTATAATCTTTCCTCTCCTCTGTTACATAAAATTTAGACATTAGTCATACCATTAAAAAACATCAAATACAATTTCAAGATACCTTTTAGAAGAAAGTCCCAATAGTCTAACAAATTAATTTCCAGAAAAATAGTAAATAGTATATTTTCAGAATATATCCGTTTACGTCGTTGTTTTGAAACCCATCAGATCAATCAGTAGCCTAAACTTGTCATGACTAGAATACACATGTTTGTCAAAAATATATATTATCAGATCTTCCACTGTACACATCAGTCCAAGAGGCCCTACATTAGAACAATAAAAGCAAATTAATATTTGTTCATTAAAATAATTTGTTCATTACCTCATACATAAAAAAGTACATGTCTGGAATACTCAAATGAAAGCCAAAAAATGCTGAAAGAAAACTTTAGGGCATCAAATCGGCATTATCCTGAAATAGGAAACCACCATTCAATCTGTACAGAAGCGCATAAGTCTCCTTTCCCCCACCCCATAGACTCTATACACAAGCGTGCCGCGTGCAGACTGAGAGTGCAAACGAACGAAGTGGTTTTTAAAACCAAGATATAACCATCAAATCTAGAACAGAGTGCTCCATAAATACTTGCCCACAAGTATCATTTATGGTCAAGCCCATCTTTAGGACAACCACTATCACTAGACGTCACTGACAATAATTACTAGTGACTAGAAGCCTTTACTTATAATTAAAATCTTTCAAATACCAGCATTCATGCAAGGTTGATTAATGCATGGTGAGTTTGGGTGCCCTTCAGAGAGCGTATGTTTGGGGCTTTAAAACTTGTTATAATAATTCTTGCATAACTTAACCCTATGGAATGACAAAGCCAACCAAGTACATTGAACAATTACTTTGACGGAAGGTCATATGAACTGTACACACTGTAGACATAACATTAGCAGAATAAAAAGGGGTATGTTTAACAATAGTTTATGCCCTTCTGTCTCTCAAAAGATGATATGAACAAACAGAGAAAAAAGTTATGTTGATTGGAATGTGTCATTGGGTAACAATGATGCACAGTGTTGCATGAAGATAAAGGGATAGAAAAGAGATTTCCTTGTACGTCTAATTTTCAAATACACATACATGTATAAATGTAGACGAGGTTAGCACACAAACATTAAAATTGTTTTTGGAATGCCTGCATTGTTGAGAAATGACATTTTGTGTTAATTTCTTGTTTTTTAATTATTTATTTTTTCTAATGTGTTTGGAACACCACAAAAATCCTGCAATATGACTGGTTGGCGTTATACTCGATATTTAGTGAATGTAATTGTTCATAAAACCTAGAAAAAGTTCTATTGATAAGATCAATCTAATAAGGAGTAGGGAATTCCCAAGGAACAAATGATCAAAAGGATTTCAATCTTGATCAAACAGAAAACCATGTCTTTTTGGTCCTCTTGTAGCTTTCATTCATTTTCGAAGAAAAGAAATTACAATCGAATTGGTCTTGTACCACCTAGATACATAAAAGGAAAACACATTTCTACCAAATGTTAACATTAACCAAAACTGAGTATTACCTTTAAGTTATGAATTACAATTATAACTGCCACATTCAAACAGAAAGTGCATGCATCCTTCAATTGGAAAATAAATTGGTAGATTATTAAATGAAACCATTACCATATAGGGTCCTTTATAAAGGAGAGATGTGTATGATTTAATCATATCTTCAAGCCTGTACCATATAGGGTCCTTTATAAAGCAGAGATGTGTATGATTAATTCATATCTTCAAGCCTGTAAATGATTAAATATAGGAATATGACATGTAGGTATTACTTTAGCATTGAGATAATTAAAAATCATATAACTTTATGTATGAACAATAGAATAAGGAAGAAGTTGGTGAAACTGAATAACTGAACAATAAAATACCTTATAGCTACTGCAAATCATTAGTGTTAAATGGTTGTATTTTTACAACACCTCAGTAATAAAAAAAAGCAATCATAACAAAACAAATATAAGCACAGCATACATGTCCTTAGCCATAAAAACAAAACTCTATACCACATAAGATTGACATAGGTATACATCTGTGGTTATTGATCTGCAACATTTCAGTCTGATAAAAACATTAAAAAAACAGCAGACATAAATATAACATAAAACCAATCTTGGCTAGAGGCAAAATTTGAGCCTTTGATTCTGCTATTGTATTTTAAAAGGTTATTATTATTGTTAACAAAGAAATGTCGAGAAGTTTTGTAAACGAAATGACAAGGGGGGGGGGGGGGGTGGGGGTGAAAGATTCCATCATCTTGGAGTCATAAGGGCATTAAATCATACACTTGAACATAAATAATACCCTTCTAGCTCTAAACAGAGAATTTATTTTAGTATGAGAGTTTTCTCCGTCTTTTTTTTTGGGGGGGGGGGGGGCTCTATGGATTAATGAATGAAGTACTTCATCAATGTCAGAGACACACAAAGGGTACTTCTTAGGAGCAAATGGAAGCTTAAAATGATTGATTTTAAGAGCAAGCAGTAAAGCTTCAAAACCTTACACTTCTATGAGCTGCAGCCCAACACAATGCCTATAATTTCACATATTATCCAATGGGCTGATTCTGTGTCACAGAAGACTTCAAAATTTAACCAGGCAAACTAGAATAATCGGGGATAAATCTGCATTCTATCTCTAGCTTCATTACTAGAGGTTTCATATATGATATTCTTTCTTTTTTCATACTGTCTTTGATATGTTATCAAAGACATTTTACTGTTTATGTCAAAATGTACGATGAAAGTAGAATGTGTATATCGTCTTTATAGAAAAATGTATTCAGCCTATCTTTTTTCCTTCCCACTTTCACTAAACAATGGCAACTTACAAAAGCAATATGAATGAAAAAAGTGTAAGATGTGTATAATAAACACATACTTTTTGTAATACTCCCAAGGAAAGCATACACAAAACTTTAAAAATTGACATTATATAAACCAAAAACTCAATCCATGCCCAGTATTAGTAGCATACATGTAGTGCATGAATGTGATGGGGAAATTTTGGCAAGAGTATATTACTAATAGGTTACAAACATACATTTTACAAATATCTTCCTTTCTACAAAGCACTTACATGTACTGTTAAATGGAGAATTCCCTATAAGGCTTAAGAAACGGTGCAAAGAAACGTAAGCATCTACTGAAAAGGCACTGGTTAACCAATAACCATCTCCAGATTTCAAATCCTGGATGTTTTAGAATGATAAGAAAGATTATGTTTTCCAAAGCCTTTACCAAGAAGATAATCACAATCAATGGCTAAAATGCCAGAAGGGCGTTCACTTATTTACTTTTACAGAGTTAGCCACCCTCTGTCTATGAATATTAGAGTTCTAACCGATCTATAATGTCAGATATGCTACATTTTCTTTAAGATTTGATGTATAATTTGTTTATTTCCTCAGATATGTTAGAAAATAAAAATACTGGCTCACCAGATAAGATATGGGATGCCAATATTGCCATGTTAACCAATACCTTTAAAAAGAAGAGAAATTTTCCACCATGTTCGTGACTACATTCAGTTACTACATTCAAAGACAGCAACAAGAACATGTAAAAGCCATTACACCAATGTGATAAACTGACCATACCAAACATAGATACATAATATATAGATATATAGATATATATATTCTCATTGGTTACTAGACGATACATGTACGCAGCCCAATTCATTTCTCAAGTGTTTGATCTATCCAGAGTTGCATTATTCATCAAGCAATAAAAAAGATATAATTGTACTCTGAAGATATGGTATAGTTTGCAATAATAAATAAGACATGCAAAACTACATTATATAACTCTGTCCCTTGGCAAAAAATGATATACATGCACCATATCTGCTTATACAAAATTATATTCTTTGCCGATATAAATAAAATATATTTGTGATTGTTGGTATGTGAGTACAAGTGTCTGTATAGGTACAAATGTGCAGTTGATTATGTTACAAGATTTACATCAATATAATTTAGCTTTACATTACATCATGTACATTAAAAGCGTAGACACAGTATCTTACAAACATTTGATACATTATAACTTTCATGAGTGACATACAAAGATTAAATATGACAGACAAAGATAATGAAAAACAGCGATGGCGTGTTATGATCCACATTTAAGGATTACTCAAATAGGATTTTGACAAGGGTGGGGGGGGGGGGGCACAATTCAGAACATTACATTTGTTGTTGTGAAGTTAAGGCCTGCCCATTTGGTTTCAAAAAGGGGAAGGGGGTGAGACATTTGTGCCCCTTTCCAAATCCACAATTGATTCTATAAATTTGGATATAATAATAATTGTCATGGCCTCTCATTTCCATTAAATCATCAACCCTTTTTCAGGCCTCCTTTGCACAAAGCTTACAAACTGTGCACATATGGTCCTTGCCAATGCAGCCCACATTTAGTGTCTGGTGTCCTCGAAACATTAGCTACAGACTATTTATTCTGAATATTCTCATCAGGACTGTATAATCTGGTACAGCAAGATGCTAATCCTTGTTTACCCCACTCAATTGACAAACAAATACAGATTATCATTATGCATGTTTATGCCTGGTAAGGAATTGTCTAAAATCATACCCTCCAAAGAAATATTAATATCCTACCCCATTTCAGCCTTAAAATGACCATCGCCCCTATAAGAGGGAGAGAGAGAAAAATAAACATTGATTTTGCCTTCATCACAAGAACACCTGTTTATTCTAAACCTATGTTGTTCATGCAAAGTCAGTGTTATCTATGTATGATAGTAGCAGGCCAAACATATTAGCTATGTGGTTAATTCATGTCTGTGATGTGCCTCAAACAAGCACAACATGTGAATGCTGGTTGGTTTTATTACAATATCAACCATGGATTATTTTTTCAAACTCGTGCACCATATCAAAACACTTCACAAGAAGTCTTTAATACTGTCCAAGCATTTATAAAGTGACTTACAATAAATTGATAACATATTCCTAAATATCACAATTCTTCCCATCCTACTTTTTTAATGATTACCGTATGTCAATAGCCACCTCTACATACAAAGAATGTCACAATCCATGCAAATACCAAGTTGAATGATCAATTTCAGGAAACACTGCAACAATCCTTTGAATATTTGATGCTAAAGAGCTAGGTCAACAAGATATTTGACCTACTTGAAATAGTCATCTAAGGAATGCCAGTATTGTTGGTCAGTAGCCAAGGCAACCACTTTGCAAAATGTCACATTTGAGAGTTGCTCATGATGGCCAAAGGATTGTATTACAAAAAGAGAGAGGGGAAAAAATCCCACTAAGGTTAGCACAACAAAGAGTGGTCATTCAAAACTTGGAGTGGTTAGCAAAGTGTGAGGTAACAGATGACAGCGCTACCTATTACTGTTTTTAGCTTGTATTTGGTCGTACATTTATAAATAATGAGTACATTATTTACTGACTCCACTTACTGACTTCTAAATCTTACTTTGATTGTCTTAATTATAGAAAATGAAGCACTGGCTTCTCTTGATTTTTTGACAATAAAACACCAAATTACACATTAGGAGATCATGGAAGTGAATCATTTCTTAAATGACAGAGCAAAGTTTCTGACCATATTTCTAGGGAATATCTTTCTGTTTAATTATCCCTCTCATTAGTAATTCCAACTGTCAATTATCACAATGTCTCGCAGCATAGGGAGACCTTGCAAGTTTTGATGACATTAGATGCTTTAGATCATCTATGCTTGTTGCAGGGGTAATACTTTGGCACCCTCCACTACAACAAGTGATGGAGCATACCTACATTCTTACATGAGCAATAAGAACATTTGGCTTGTTCCCTCACACCTGCGCTCATTGGGTATGCTTAATTTGCTAGTTGGCACAGGAGTGCAGCATCACATGTTTTAAACTCCAACATAAGGCACAAGAAAGGCCATGCACTATATGCATGCATTTGTCACAGAAGGTTACAAATCTTTCACATTTGAAGCAAGCAGTGTTCACTTGATAAAATCATCTGCTCAGAAGCAGAAGGGCGATAAGTAGTATTCAACTCAAGAATTAATACCCTTCTGGCTCCTAAGAAACTTATTCAGAATGTTTCCTTTGTCCTAAATCCAAAGATATTATATTATCTTAGGACTGGCTCTTGTACAGAATGGAGAAATATTGTAAGCAAAACTGAAAAAGGATTGTAACATAATCAAAACAATTCATAGATATGAGTGGTCATGGTAAAGGCGATATGGTCTAACTCAACTTATCTACTTCAAGGTTTATTTGTTAATTGACAGGAAGTGAAATAAGAAGAGGTTCCTTTAGAACGGATGTTTGGAATTGTAGCTGATAGCTATTTTTGTTTTAAAGGTTGGTGACCAGTTAGGCAACTTCCTTAAATTCCTTTTACAAAGATGTACATATGTCATTCTAGACAAAAACAACATCCTCTGTTGGATATAGGAACTTTATTGTGATATCTATCTAGTGGTGAATCTATGTCCAAAACAAAGTACCACAACTTGTTGTTGTTGTTATCATTGTTTTGGTTTTATTGTGATTTCAATCATTTGAATTTTCATTTCCGGAAACAGTTGGATGTCTAAATTCAGTCGTATATAGCTGCATCAACAAATGTAGTAATGATCTTTGAAGAGCATTTCTCCCACATGTTCTAATCTGTCAGAATATTTATCTGGGAAAATGTTTGTATTTATATATTTCAATTCTCTCTGATTCTATCCAAAGTCATTTCCCTCTTTATGCAAGTAAACACTAAGAAACAATTCTACAAGTAGAAAAAATAGAAGGAAGAATTGTAGCAAGGGAAGTGACAGGAATGAAGCATTTTGACATCAGCAGTTTTATTTGTGAAAAAGAATACCCTTAACGTTAGTTTTACACAAACCATATTTAAAGATATTAGCTCACAAATTGTTATGAAATTGAGTATAAACAAGGATATTATTTGAGGTCTGATTATATCCTCACCTGTGCATTTCTACTGCAATTGTCAATGAAAAAGATTACTGGGAAGTTGAAATGAAATGAAAATCAACATTGCTCATCATCACTTCCACTTTTGAAATAATATGAACCCAGAAAATGTCTCCACAAATGACAAGCAGAAGCTCTTAGAAGCTATTGATATTACGAGCAGGAATCGAGCTCTATTAATATCTTCTAAGACGTACGTCATTGTACCGGAAGGGCCAATGTCCTTCTGTTCTCAAAGAATGACATGTCTATTGCTCTTCCCTAATCTTGACATTGAGTTATAGTTTTCACCTGGGGAGGACGTATGATTCAAAGGATATTTCCTTCCTCTCTTTATAGCATCATGGAAGTGGAGTTGTCATTTTCTGGTCAATGACGCCGATTCTATACATAAACCACTTGATGATGCTTATTAATGTATTATGGGAAAGTTTATCCTCGTCACTCTTATTTTCTTCACTGAAGCTTACTTTTGGTAATGCTCTTGTTGCTAGGTTGCAAACATACAATTTACAAGAGTCTGTAGTCGTCTGGTAATGTTAGTCTCAAGCACTTCATGAAAGGCTACCTCCTGTGCTATTTAGTCAAAATTTAGGATTTCTTCCACAATGTCATATCCTTCCTCTGGACTACATATTAATCTCAACTGGGGAAAATGGGTTCCTTTCAGAACTAATTAATCTATTCCTGAACTGGCAAGTTCTTGGCATTGGATGATTACTGTATTAAGAACAAGAACACCACTACCACACACTTTTATGTACATTCATTGGACTTTAATTGGACATATTTTTTCATTGTATTACTTACAGAAATACTTTATCCATAGACATTATGAAATGTTATTTTTACAAAAGGGCATTACATCTGATGAACAGCGTGGATGGAAGTCTGATCTTGGATGTTTTAAAGAAAGCGAGATGAAACCTGGGCAACATCAAACAAATAGTTGATGTATTGATACACCATTGACAGAAAAAGGGGTCTTTCTATCCATCCCATCATTTCAAACTCATGACTGTTGCTGTCCACTAGCCGTGAAGATCTCCACCTCCGTCTCGCTACTGTTGGATCGGATCCTCTGCCTTGCTGCCTGCTTCTTGGCTGCGATCAGTCGTTTCCGAGCCTCCTCCCGCGCTGCCCTCATCTTGGCTGCTCGGCTCTCTTTCTCGTCCTTCTTGTTGGAGTCTTTCGCACCCTGCGCGGCCTTGTCATCCTTGTCCCGGCTCACCTGGCGACCATAGCCTCGCTTAGCTGGGGTCTTGCGGGGTGTCGGCTGCAAAGATAAGATGATGATGTAATAAATTAGTTTATTAGTTTATTAGATGTACAATTAGTAGCAGCTTCTAAATTGTGCTAGTCTGATTTACCTCAAGAAATTAAAAAGTCAGAGAGCAAGAGAAAGGAGACGGAGAGAGAGACAGAGAGAGAGAGAGAGACAAACAGACAAATACTTAGACAGAGGTAGTGAGAGGGTACACAGAGCAAGCTGTCATTCCTGACCTAATAAGTGATTCCATGTCATGTTTGTATTGATGAAATGGCACACAATGTATGCACAAAGCATTGAATTAAATAGAATGAAAATCACACTTTGAAAGCATTTGTATCCAAATGAAAATCATAACATTCCAGAGAGAATGAGAGAGAGAGAGAGAGGGGGGGGGGGGGGGCCTTTTCCTTTCTAAAATTTCTCAAGGACACCAGATCCTATTTAAAGAGATTGAATTGAACCGAAGAATGTAATTACTCTTCATATGTCAATCATACCAAACCAGAACTTAATCAACAATTGTTTAGGAGATCACAGATACTGATGCAGGCAATCTAACAGCATAATCACAGGAATGTTATAGTGACTATCTATTTTCAGAAGGAAAAAACATAACTCAATTGACAATAATATGAATTCTAAATTGCCCCATGTGTCTTGCTTGCTTGGCAAGCTATTCAATTATGGCACTGCTATTACAGTCATCTGCAAGGATAGAGGATGGAGGAGCAAATCTGACATTCCTCGTTAAGATGCTCATCTATCGCCAGTTGTTCTCCCCCCTGCTCCTACTCATGCACACATCCCAACCCTGCACATCCGCAAATAGCAGAGTAATGAAGGTAATTTTGTCAGGATGAACTCACAACAAACTCCCGGTGCAGTTTAAAAAAGTCATGAAATGCTCAAGGTACATGTCTCGTTGCTGCGATAAGGCAGAGATGGAGGGAAATGGCGAAGGTCAAAAAGGGGCTTAGGAATAATGTGTTGCGTCTCTCTCACTTAATTTTCTCTCAAAGACCAACATAAGCACTGCCTGGAGAAAATGTAAGAATTTTCAACGAGGGTCTGTAGCTATATTCTGAATAAGCCCCACTTTATACGAGATCAGGGAGAAGTTGTAAAGGAGGACAGACTGTCGAAAGGTCAATGAGCATTCATTGCAAGAAATTTGTCGCAAGAGATGTTCACTGAATGAAAATGCTTATTGAGGGAGAGGATGACTGAATGACTGCATAAATTGAAAGAGTGATAAGGGGTAATACTAATGCAGATGATTTTGTTGATACTGTTTAGTATAAACACAACAACAAAGATTGAAATAAAATCCCTTCCTCTCCAATTATTAAAGATTTGCATTATTTTCAATTAATCTTCATTTGCTAGGTTTATATATTGAAGAAGTCATACAGGTTAAGAAGTATTTAATTTACAAGTTTCCTTGAGTAATGTAACTATTATCAGTATCAAACCTCTTGTTTACATTGTGGTCTAGCCTGTAATAGATCAATGTTCTGAAGAAATACATAGATGTACAAACAAACTATTAACAAAATATCCTCTAGACATGTTACAATCAATATCTTGCAGGGGCCTTCACTACCCATCTCTAGGCACCTAGGCACATGATAAGTTCTGTGAAGTGAAGAGACAAACACCGGTTTGGTCGGATGCCCAACATCTAAGGCAGCGGGCTGGCTGGCTCAACGGAGGATGAAATGATTCATCACAAATGTCAAGCGTAACTAAACATGAACTCAAAGATGCAGTGACATACAAGTCATTCATTTCCATTGTACATATAGATGTAGCTAGAAACATGAACTATGAGATCTATGTATGTGTATATGTAGTGACATACTTGTAAGTCATTCATTTTCAATGTAGATTTTGTAGATATATACATGTAGTTAAACATGAACTCACAGATATACAGTAAGCATGTAGTAACAATACAGTGTACCAGTCGTTCATTGCAATCGTAGATGTACTCAGGTATACATGTATGTAGACTGATATGTATAGTGACATACAAGTCTTTCCTTTCTGATGTAGATGCTCATGTAGGTTAGATACATGATCTTAGAGAAACATTTAGGGTGACAATTACAAGTCAACTCATTCATGCTAATTGTAATGGAGCTTTAATAAAAACATGAACTTGGAGAAACATATATAGTGATACACATCATCAGGTTTCATTTGTAGATGTAGCACGGATAGGCATATCGGATGAGAGTCATACGTTAACATCAATGTGAACAGACATATTCCATCCTTGTAGTTATGAGATGCCTTTCATACATGGTAGACAGATTAAGTTGTGTTTCTATTAGTGATACGATCATGAATGTAACATTCCAATTATCATTTAATCAAGTTGCCTATAAGACAATACCATGTGATGTGGCATTTTGCATTAAGATATGATTGACACCAAAAGTATCATGTTGCTTGATATTTTGTCTGATCATCCAATCTATAGTAGGGCTTGCAAATGAATTCAATTATCAGATAAGTTTAAGAGTGGTTTGGATTAAACATGGGACATTATAGCTTGGACTTGGCTCATAAAACAACAAAAATCACTTTACAAATGAAATAATAAGTAGCACATCTCTAATAAACTGCAAAAGTGTATTATTTAAGTAAAAAAGTTAATAAATTAACAGTGCAGTTATAGCATTACCCCTCCCCCCCCTTCATGAATGTCCCTCACCCCTCACCCCTGTGACTTCACTCTCCTACATACTTGTGATATCCCCTGTGTCATATGCAGAAGTGAAATTCACCATTCCAGGACATCCTTGGAATGTCAGAAATGCGTCATCCACAATTGATGCTCACATGATTCCAGCAAACTCAATTTCTTACTGCATAAGCTGCAGCGGGAATGAGTAGCTTATATAATGTAGGAAGCCAAATCTTGAGCCTAGTTGAATGCTATACTATAGGATATTTATCTATGTAGAATATTAGAGGCTCTGAATGAATCCACAGTAGTGATGAATAAGGCATTTGAGTGACTCTCTTTCCTAGCATCAGCGTGATTCTCTTTACTCTCTACCTATTATTTTTGTGTGTAAATCTTTGCCGAATATAATGAAGAAAAAAAAAGAAGAAAAAAATTCTAGCTATTTACTGTCTAAGCTATCTTTGCTCCCAGAAGCTGTATGCAGAATCACTTGGCTTGGGAGAGTCCACATGAGTGGATGAAGCTTGGGTACTAAATTTAATACAAGGTTGCTAACTTGCTATAAAAACCTATATTTTATGATAACCCAAACCAATGATAGTTTTCTGTATCTGCAATTCTGCATCAATATCTATAATATTATCTGCCGAGAGTCGGAAGGGTATTTACTCATATACTGTTACATAAAGTTAACACCCTTCTGGCTTTTGAGAGACAATATACTGTGCAGAGGCTCATCATACTTATGAATGAAAAAGCAGCTTCAATAAATTTCCATTTGGTGTGTATTTTCATGTTCCCGAGCAACACTTCACTGCTTGGGTAACACTTCGTTGCTTGGATATCACTTTGTCGCTTTGGTAATAGCACGCTCAAGCAAGCAAG
The DNA here is from genome assembly GCA_035222895.1 of Strongylocentrotus droebachiensis. Lineage (NCBI taxonomy): Eukaryota > Metazoa > Echinodermata > Echinoidea > Camarodonta > Strongylocentrotidae > Strongylocentrotus > Strongylocentrotus droebachiensis. The sequence goes on along the minus strand of JAVYIG010006272.1, from coordinate 10,608 downwards.
TTTGAGGCTGCATGTACTTTACCATTGCTCAGGCGACATAATGCTTTAATTCCACACCCAGACATAACAACTGCACCTGTAATGAATTCAGTAAATGCTTGCATACTGGTATGTGTCACCATAAATGAGATCTAACAACTAACATGTGACATCATACATTGATTGCAAACATTTGATATCAGTCAAAACGATCATCTGATCAAGTGCCATCCACTATCTTAGTCAAGAATAGAGACACAGCCTACTTAATTTGACTGACTAAACCCCTACAAAAGTTTATCAAAAAAACATAAGTGTCATCCAATAAAAGCCTAAATAAATACAGATGAATAAACTTTCTATATGGTAATATATTGGTAAAAGTTGCAACGAAATGTTCTCAAGGAAAATTACATACAGAAAATACATTGTAGTCTATGTATTCAGAAGTCTTTCTCAGTTGAAGAGGGGAGAGTCTGTATCATGATACATAAATATGAACTAGTATTCACAGCACAAATAATAGCAATTGATTTTTCATGGCAGCTTTTGGCACTGTGTATTTATGGAATGATTTTTCATGCTCCAGGGTCTAAGCTTCCATTATTGATTTTCTCATGTTTTCATAGTAATCTATATCCTCTTGCTCACATGTTTCATGCAATGCAACTCGTCACCTTTCAAACAAAGCATAATTCCCACTGCTTCATATAATGTAACTTGTATTTCTACAGTATGTGACACTGCAAGTGATATGCATAGCCTGTTATATCAAATTAAGTAATATATCAATCTCCCATAACTATTTACATATCCACCAATATTTTGTCGATGTGGTTTAGTGGATGAGTCACCAGACTATGGATCACAAGGTAAGGGATTCAAGTCCCTGCCACATCATAAACACATCCTTCGACGAGACACTGCCCCAGATGAGATAAACAAGTAGCTGGCAGGAATTTATTTCTATGTATACTGCAAGAGTGCCATGATAATAGCCAATAACAATATTAGAGTGCTATGAATATCAAGCATGCAATACAAACATGAGTGCTAGACAAGAATACACAAATATTATTTTATAAACCCTTTGAATCCTGAATTCTCTCATTCCTACAAGCTTAATACAGGGACTACCCAATCCCTGGAGGCAATGGATTAAATGGCAAAGGCCTGCATGCATGTACATCTAATAAAGCCTACCTACATGTATAACTATTCCTAATAAAAACACACTTCATAAGGTTGGAATTGGTAGTAAACTTCCTTTGAAATATGTTTTTGCAGCCATGAGAACACCTCATTCATATAAACACCTGCCCCGCTACCATTATGCATCCCTTTCAATCAACGTGCCATGTTAGTGTTTCATCATAACAATGTACCTGGGCAGCTGAGGTGACAGTTGCTAGCATGACGGTAAGCACAACAAAGTTCACTTCAAGTTCAACTCCCATTAATGGAAAACTGAATATTACTGAATTGACTACAAAGACATTTCTCATAAATTTGATTGATCATATGCCAAAATGCATCAAATGAATGTAAAGGTTGTACTCTGTTTCTCATTTGTTTTAATAGGTTTAATAAATGAAAAATACCTGTCGCTTTTCATTTTATACTCAATGAGAGCTTACTCAAAATTTGTTATGGACTATGACCACAAAGATTTTATAGTGTTGTTGATGGCAAGATGACTATGGAAAACAAAATGAATGAAATGTTTCCCTCAAAATGAAATTTGAAGATGAATTTGGCTGATTCACAACTGTGAATTTTAGACTTTGAGTTTTAAAGGACAGAATACGTAGCACGAGTTTAACCACACCATTTACATACAGCCTGTCATGAAAATAACAAACTCATGACATTGTCATTTGATGCAGAGAGATAAACAACAACATCACATGAAGTCATTCCTACCAGCAATACTTGTCCAGGTAAAGAGCTTCAAGGGCGACATAGAATAAAAATCATAATAATTCTTCTGCAATGACTTTGTTATTTGAAGCTGAGAGATAAACAACACCATCACACGAAGTCATTCCTACCAGCAAAACCTGTCCAGGTAAAGAGCTTCAGTGAGATAGACATAGACTGAAAATCATAATAATTTTTTCGCAATGACCTTGTTATTTGAAGCTGAGAGATTAATATCATTAGCACATGCAATCGTTCCTACCAGCATTAGTTGTCCAGGTATTGAGATTCAAGTGCAAAACAGACGAGAAATGATAAACTTCCCACTGTCACGAGACAAGAAGCCCTATCCAGCCTGTTCTACAGCCACCCTGATTATATCAAATCACATACTCCACACCTTCTCCACCTTGGTCTCAAGATATTAGCTTCAGGGTTACCAGACTAGCCACCCATTCAGACTACCAACATTTATTGTACGATTATACAAAAAACGTGTATTGCAGTGAGACCAGCTGTCATTTCAACTGACCTCTTCAACACTAGTTTCTGTACACCACGTACCCTTAGGCAATAATGTTATTATTAATTGTATATTTTCCTATCACTCTTTATACCACGTTTTTTATGCGAGTTTCGTACAAATTCCTCGTCTGAATAGGCTATAGGTGGATGGTAGTTGTACCTCCTCTGACCCAGATAGACCGATACTTGACACTGGTCCATGGCTCATAAATTACCAGCAAAGCAGACTTTCATCAAGAAAATGAGGTCAACTGCAACCAAGACTGATGTCCCGCATCACGCAAGGCAAGAGACGATATTATTGAAGTAGATCTCAAACCGTCTCCATCCTAGCCTCCGGTTTATCCTACCCCGTGGTAAACACTACAAGCTAGAATACTATACATCATGTATATTCATGTGCTCCTTGTTTTCACTAGGAGCTCTGTATTAAAGGGCTTGTCGCATATTGACATTTTGACAACATAACTATGACGAAATCAATCTATGCAGAAAATGTGTTGGATCTGAGAAAATCTGTACTGAGGACTCATTAGCATATTAATACAAACCATATATTGTCTACTTAAACTGATTTTATTGTTATCGTTATATTGTTAATATGTGACCAGCCCTTTAAACAGCATTCACCTCAGCTATTGTCATGTGATGAATACTATTTTGTCTGAATTTTTTTTTACATGACTATATTACTAATATTGAACAAAGAATGAACTGATATCTCAAACAAATATTCTAAAACATATCTTAGAAGCAGATATAATACAAATCAGGTATAAAGACATTTTCAATTCTCAAAGTTTTTAACGAAAAGGCAAGTTTTTTTTTAAATCTGTGTAGGCCAATAATGAGAATATCCATGTTATTATTGTATCCACTCTAAACTGGGTGGAGTTGAAATGTACTTGAATCCCAACATCTAGTTCCACAGGTTTCACTTTCAGTTGGATTGGATACACTGCCTGCAAATGTAGAGCAGCCCAGTGTTACATGAAAAACCACAGACCTTCCAGGGTTTCCGTTTCCTAGAGGTCTATCCATGAACAATGATATCCATGTGATATCATGATTTTATCATTTCTCAGAAATTAAATAATGCCAACAGATAATGACTCCAGCATAAAAACCAAAGTCCATTTTAACTCTCCTACAATCAAAAATTGCTCTGAAAATATCATGGTAATGAAAATATGTCACTTCTCTGAAAGATGGAGACAACCACTATCTTTTAACTTTCCTGAAATGTAGAAGACTGTTTGAGTACTACACTAGTACATATTCTCTGAAAATGTCTTCCTTTTTAAAATTTGAAATTACAGATTATTACTCACTGGGAAGAACATTCCCAAAGTTACTATCATAATTTGTAACCCTAAACGGACTGTAAAGCTACTTCTTACACCCGATATGAACAAGGCAGGTGGGTCTGATGATATGAATCAGATAATTAAGGAATGGGCTATGGTTTGTAATCTACGATGAGCTTGTAAGTGACCTCTGCTAAGTAGCCTAGCTTCAAAGCAAGGCAGGATCGTTTTGTTTACAAAATATCTTGAAGTGATGATACAACTTTTATAATAGAGCTAAAGGGAGTGGTTTGAAAAGAAGAAAACAAATCATAATATTATTTTATTCTTTATAACTCTGGCATTTTCTTGGTGATTTTCCTCTTCCTTTCTTTTTTCCCCCATCTTAAATCCTTGCAAAATATCCTCCACAATCCTGGAAGCCAGGCTAAATAGATTGGCATTGTGTATTAGAAAGCTCTCTAATGCACTGCCAAGGCTAGTGGTTTGATTAGTGACTACATCGCCATATCAAGCACGCCCTAAATATCACACCCAAACATATAAATAACCTAGAATGTAAATTTCTCGCCAAGTGTTATTAGCATGATTTTACATCATACTATAAACATCCCTGATGCAGACTTTCAGCACTTCACTTCACATTTGTATGTTCTTCAATTTTGGGAGTAAGAATTTACATTACATATTGTGTCAGGTACATGTAGTAAGAATTCAGTGATTTTGATTTTGTTCCTATAAAATTATTACAAAAGGACAAGATGATATTAGATTAAATAGAACTGTAACAAATAACATGCAGGCAATTGTGTTTTCCAAGCATTTTATCACCTTAATTGGTTATCTGAGAATTCAAAATTGACTTTCATTCCTCTAATCATTAAAAGACAGATGTGGCTGACAGAACTACCAACTTGGGAAAATACTTAACCTATCACTATTTCAGTGATTCATGATTATTTTCAATGGTGCAATGGTGACATGCCGATATGCAAATAACATTTACACTTTCAAATACACTCTAATAAAGAGATATCTAGAAGTGCTTGACATCTAGGGCTACTGATAAATGTATAATATGCAAGGATCATGCTCATTTTGTAAATCAACTTTTCCTACCCAGAGAAGGCTTATTTTTCTAAAAGATTGATTCTTTAAAGCCTTTTAAGACATAAATGTGACCTGTCTTGTGATATTAATGCTTGTAAGACCTTGGATATCAAAACAGTATTCAATCTGGGCATGAGCATTTACCAGGGCAACTTCTTGCACAGTGGCACATGCATCAGGGGACACTAAGAACTTGAATCTATTTTGGGGCTTTCTCCCAAATCCTTGTTCATCCTTCTCCCAATCCTGCAGGGGCAAGCAGGGATACATCGTAGAAACCGCTTCAAATTATCACTTCCTGTTTTGCTCGTTCATCGCGGTGTGGATCATTATTTCCCCCCACCTAGCTATTTATAGTCAGAGAGACTTAATAGTAACATTAGCAAGAATTCCCTCTCGATGTATACGCCAGAGTCTGCACAAGTAAATAGAATATCCTGTGATATAAACCGGTTGGCTTGGTTGATATAAGACCAAGATCCACATGTTTAGCTGTATCCTCTGGCAGCACATGGCAGTAGCCCAATACAACTCTTACTTAGCAGAAAGATTAACAAGGATATATTTGAAACTTGTTTAGCTTCTTCAATTTTGAATCACAATTTGAATTTATAGATATATACTTTCAAATAAGAATTATATGTAATGATAATAATTTCCATTTTTGGTACAGCAATCTAATATTATGATTCAACATCATATATGGGCCTATTCCAATTGTGGCTTCGAAACGAATCACCATAGCAGTAGCTCCGATAGCTATTATCAGTGCACAATGCATCTTAGGGAATAAATCCTGCGAAGTACACATTAACACCACGACTAGATGAAAAGTCTTGTCTAAGCAGAGTTTAGAACCCTAAACCTTTATTTGTGTAACAAATGAATGAACCACTACACCATAATGCTTCCACAATGGCCTATGAACCAAAATAGAAATATTCCAGAATTGCCTTGAAGATTTGTTTATTGGAATATTAAGTCTTTGAGAAATATGTTATAGACATTTTCAGAGTTGCGACATGAGCTCTGAGGTAATGTCATTAGTAGGGTTTATTCTTCCGGCCGATGATAATCATAGTCCATTTTTTCCTCACTCTCAGGCCTTTACAACTACAGATGCATACTGTACACACGGCGGGGCTACGTGTATGTGTAGACCCTCCCTCATACATATATTCACAGGAGGACACCTTCAGCAGGGCAATGGGGATACGTTGGTTTATTAGCATACCACAAATGGTGTTAGCCTACATACAAACTAAATCAGCATGACCAGGAGTCCAACGTTTCTCGTTTATAATGGTCACTCACAGTTCAACAATAATTTGATTTGACAGTCCCACATACTGCCTAGCACGTGGCTAACACTACTTCCTTTTCAATAGTATGGGACTGAAATAGTCTAGACGAGGTGTAGTTCAGACCATTTTGGCTAGTTAACGGAAAGGAAGTAACATGTTTTGAAACTGAAAGATGGATTAAGAGCAAGAGATTCTATTATGGTGTTGCTTCTAAACTGAGATGTGTAACCTAGGTAGAAATGTCTTCATACGCTATTTGATACTGCTTACCGTAATTAACGGTGTATAAACCGCACCTTTTTGCCGCCGAAAAAAATCAAAGTCGGGGGTGCGGTTTATACACGGTACACCCAAAAAACAAAAAACAATTTTTTTTTTTTTTTTTTTTTTTTAAAGTTTCAATTTTTTCCCCTTTACCTGGCGCTATGCCTGGCAATGTCTCCCAGCTCAGTAATCGGTGTGTTGACTCACCACTCGGAAACTAGAACAACACTCAAATTTGTCTGTCATCTTGGTTTGGACATGAATGTACATCTAGCAATTGCCGTTTCATGATATCATAATTAATATCGGCCTACTAAAAGCGAATCTGAACCACTTTCCACTAGTCACAAATTCATGTCAGACTGAAAATGACAGACAATTTCCTCAGTGAAACCATATCACAACCAGAACTAAATATCCAACTTGGTTATGCGATATGTCTTTAAAATACCACAGACTGCTTTCCAAAAATAAAATGCCCTTTCACTCTACATAATTGGGTCTGAATATACAGACTAGCTTACATTACCACAGGCATCTTGTCCGCAGATGTATGCCTATATGAGCATACAATGATTTTGGCCTTGATATTATACTTAGTTGATATGCTGCTGCTACTGCACAAGGTAAATTTGGGTTCAAGTACAATACCGTTGGTACTGCTTGCATATAGGCCTCGGCCTACATGTTTTGCCTTTTTCATGATATGTCAAGCTCAATCATTACTCTACTAAAAAATCAAGCCAGCTGCAGAGCATACTGTACACCTTGTACATGTACATCATGTGTCTATGTGTTCATGTTTAGATATATTTCTTCATTTGGAAGTATGTACACTCGTAGAGATAATGTACCATGCACAGGCAAATCCTTTCCTGGTATTAAGTGTCATTTAAGTATTTCCGATCCTGCTTCCGGACACCATGCCAAGATAAAATCCATGCAAGGCATAACTGCTTAATTTTTCCCCCATAAACAAAAAAGACGTTTGCAAGAAATGCTTTACCGGTACTACATGTCAAAACACTGCATGTGCAGAATGGTCTGTCATTAAATCTCAACTGTTATTTAACGGTTGATGTGATTTGACACAAGAAACTGTAAATGCTTTCCGAGTGAGAGCACAATACAAAGAGAAGTAATAACAAATCACAATGATTTCACCTAAATTGGATGCACCGACTCAATGACAGAGCTATGAATTATGTGTCAAACAAACCAAACAAACCAGAGTCAATCAGAATCCTTTCATCTAATCGCAATTACAACCCTTTTCTGCCCTGCTACAAATTTAGAAGGGATTCACCTCAAAGTGGGCCTTCTGGAATGCAGACTGATCAAATAACCAATGGAATTCCACAAAGTGAGTAAATCCTACCTCATACATAGGATAAGGGCTGCTAAGAACCATTCAGGGTTGTTAGAGCAGAAAAGGTTACACAAGATCCTTACTTCCACGTCACAAAAGGATTTGTTGGAATATCGGTGGCATTTAAAAACCAAAACAACCAAGGTTTTCTCCAAAATACCATTGCAAACTCCTACACTATGCATTAAATATAATTCTATGAAAAGAAGTAAAAATTGATGTTTTACATCAGGAAGCTGTTGTTCAGGGCTTTTTATATCAGATTCCATGTATGTACATTATATAAAGGTGTAATCAAACTAGCAAGTTAAAGGAAACCTGGCGGGTACATCACATTATCAAGAATATGACTACACCCATGTCGTGCCGCCAAGAATATTTTCCTATACATCTCTTTTGACACTTTCGTAAGGAATATTGTACATCAATAGGCAGGAATAAATCTCATCTTTCAGCATACATACACATACTCTTTGGGGTGAGGTGTCCTTTGATATATGTAGGCCTACTACCAGCTCAAAAATAATGTAGGTTTAAAGTTTCAATTTTTATCGTGTCCGAGTACATGTTGATACCAAAATAGAGTTTATTACACTTTTTATCCAGTAAAATGTTATGGCTATTTTATAAAGAGATAAAAAGACAAAACATCTAAAGCAAGTGAAAAGTAACAAAAATTGCATGACCTAACATTTACAAAGCAAAACAGAGAGAGGTTGAAAAATTTGTAAGAACCCAGTAAAAGTGTTATCATGAACAAGCTTTGCTATCCATGACTTCATAGTACTTAAAGGCCAGCTGTACTAGTTTGGTCAGGAGGGAATAGACCACACAGTGTGGTCAGTGACAGGTGGCTATCTCATCGAATCAGCTCTCAATTAACATAAGAAAAAGAGGATCATGGGGACCAATGGTCACCGATTAGGCATCGTTTTCTATTTAGAGGGAGCAAGTAGCTACAAGTAGAACAGTGGGGCTTTAAGTGAAGTTAATCAAAACATCCAATGAAATTATTGAACGGAACATCCTCTCACCTTTGTTACTACCGCAGCGGTCACCTTCCAGTTGTTGTCTTGAGCGTCTCGATGTCAATGAACTTGGAGTTCATTTCATCTACCTGTATCATGACCATGTCCCAGAAGCCTGCCAGGTCAGATGCCAAGGTCGTCTTCCCTGGCTCATCAGATGGTGTCTGTTTACAACAAATAATAAAGGAAAGAAAATATCAATATTGAATGGTTTATCTCGTCACTGATATCATTAACAACATAAATTAGGTACTCTCTATTTATACAACATGGATTCATATTGCTCACATTATCTTTCAGAAAAGTACATGTAAACTAAATACAGTAACAACCAATAGTACTACAATTAAACCCGTCTACAAAGGCAACCCAAAGGAAACAGAATAGGTGGCCATTGTAAAACAGAATGTCTTTCTTGACTGGTTCTACTACACCTGATTCCTTCTGAAGTGACCCAATATGGGGGAATAGACAGATGGCCATTGTTGCAGCTTTGACTGCACTTATTACTTTCATGAGTGATACATTTCCTTTTTCCAAAGCAATTCATTGTGTGAACCCAAATTTAATTTATCAACAAAAAACCAAATTGATTTTCACATGAATTAGAGTTCATTCTTAATTTTTTTTCTTTCCAACCTTGCTAACCATATCTAACTCTTTGCTCCTGCTATAAAAAGCAAAAAATAACCCATTTTCCATTTAGTCTATAAAGTCTTATGCAGTGACCTTTACATACATTCCCTATTCTCAACTCTTCCAAAAAAAAAAAGACTGATATCATTTGATCAGCAATCAGGCACCACAGATTCTTTTGTTGCTTGCGATAATGTTTCCTTTCAAGGAAACTCTTCCTGGATACAGACAATCTGAATTCCGGATAGAGAAAAGATCCATGATAAACGGATGCAACCAACAAAAGCAGCTTTCTCTCAGGTTCTCATGAATACCATTACCTGACAGATTATCAGTAAAATCAATCCATCACTGAGTTTGATGTACTACATGTAGCTGCAGTGAAACCTGTTGTATAAACACCACCCAATGGAGACGAAATGGAGACGACACAAATGGTCTTAATGAGCAAGTGGTCTTAATGCACAGGTCCATATTTATAACAGACATTTCAATGAGAAACGAAATTCAAGGGGCACAAACATTGCGTTCTTTGTAGACAAGTGGTCGCTAACGTAGGTTAGACTGCCTTTGAAAATCATTAATTAATCAACATATGACACTGTGACTACAAGATCCTTATATAATATCAAAGGCAAAGAATATATTGCTCGAGCTAATACAGTATATTCTTGTATCACACAAAAACAAAGCCATACAATATCATTATTATTATCTATATCAGGCTGACTAGCGAAATAACAAAATTTGACTTGCCTGGGTATATATGGCTTTGTTTTCATGTGATATCGATATCGATAGTTGAAGCTCCCGGATGACTGAGCAATATGAAAACAATATTGATCAGTCATCCAGGTACTAAGCTAAAGATATTAAATACACTGATTTATTGTACCACTTGAAAGCCTTATATAGATAATAATTTTGGATACTGTATAAGTACTGGAATTGGTTGTGCTTGGTTGTAATAGAATTCTAGTACTAAAGGTTTTTAAATAAATTGATTAGAAGACTTGTTATGGTCAATGGAGAATTCTTTTTCATAACAAATTTCAGTATAGAAAATATGAAAACATGCACACTGTACAATGAACTCATTTGTTTTCTTACAATATTCTCTTCACATAAGCCTCTGAACTGCTTGAACTTCTTGCTGGTCAGAGGTT